>SJYO01038983.1:5405466-5645842 GCA_006410555.1 Capra ibex | reverse complement strand
ACGTCGAGTTAAGGTCTTTTTATTTGCTGGGTTAGTTTTTTACCCGGTTTCTTGATTTATCTGTAAAGAGGTTTCTTCTGTATGCCTACCGATTGTTTGTGTACTTTTCTACGAGTTGTAGTGAGTAATAATCTCTTTACGTTTAGTTTTGGTGTTACTCCATGGTGAAGTGTGGTCAGTCTTACCGTCGCTAGGTTTTTAGACGTTCGTTATTTACGACCTCTCCCACACTTCTTTTCCTTGGGAGGATGTGACAACCACCCTTACGTTTGATCATGTCGGTGATACCTCTTATCACACCTCTAAGGAATTTTTTAACGTTTATCTTGATGGAATACTGGGTCGTTAGGGTGACGACCCGTATGTGTGACTCCTTTGGTCTTAACTTTCTCTGTGTACATGGGGTTACAAGTAGCGTCGTGACAAATATTATCGATCCTGTACCTTTGTTGGATCTACAGGTAGTCGTCTACTTACCTATTCTTTCGACACCATGTATATGTGTTACCTCATAATGAGTCGGCAATTTTTCTTAAGTAAACTTAGCCAAGACTACTCTACTTACTTTGACCTCGGCTAATATGTCTCACTTCATTCGGTCTTTCTTTTTGTGGTTATGTCATATGATTGTGTATATATACCTTAAATCCTTCTACCGTTACTGCTGGGACATACGTTCTGTCCCTTTCTCTGTGTCTACACATATTACCTGAAAACCTGAGACACCCTCTCACTCTCCCACCCTACTAAACCCTCTTACTGTAAGATTGTACATATGATAGTACATTCTTAACTTAGTGGTCAGATACAGACTACGTCCTATGTCGTACGAACCTCGACCACGTACCCCTACTGGATCTCTCTACAATACCCCTCCCTCCACCCTCCCCCCAAGTACAAACCCTTACATACATTCTTAATTTCTAAAATTTTAAATTTTTTTATTTTTTTTTATGATTGTCCTTGATAAAGAATGGTGACATTAATATTTTTAATTTGTATAAAGAATAGATTTGAACATTGTTTAAAGGAGATTTCTTGACCTTTGTGTATTATTTACCTTTCTCCAAAACAAAAAAAAAAAAAATTGGCAAAAGAATAGGTTTGACTTAACATTATTAGTTTATCCGTCGTGAAAAATGTTTGTAAAGTTTACTTTTTATAGTCTCGTCGGACCTCTATTAATTGTACATTGGTCAAACTTTCGACTTAAAGAAAGAGAAAGGTATTAAAGGACTTTTATGCCCCGAGGGTTTACATTAACACTTCTCTCTATACACCACATCGTATTTTACCACCTTAGTATCACGGACCCGAACTAAAAGGTGATCGAAACACTGGAACTCGTTAAATATCTTAGAAGGACCCAGAATTAATTAAGTCAACATTTTATTATTATACATGGAGTATCCTAAGTTTTCCTATTACGAATACTATCACGAATTCGTAATTCGTGTATAATTTTATTATAAACATGGAGTATCCTAATTTTTCCTATTACGAATTTTTTATAACCACTACTTTTTGTTAAGAAGGGTACAAACATAAATGAGCAATTTTCCAATTTTTTTTTTCAAGGTTCTTTTCATCCAGTTTGGCTCGTTGTATCTACTTCCGGTGCAGACATTCTTCTCTCATTGAGTTTGCGGTCTCGAGATTCTCGACACCCATCAAGACGGAGGAACCTCGAGTATGGGGAGGTGGGGCGGTCCCAAGGGTGATTGAGGGAAAACAAACTGAGACAAGAGAAAAAAGGGGGACTTCACTTCTATGTTTCCAAGGTTTCGTTAATCCATTGAATCCCTTGGTGTCCTGAAGGATCTCTTACAAGGATGACTGTAATTTTACATCTACCCGCGACGGGAGGAAGGTAAAATGTTGAAACGTGAAATTCAATATAAAGAAAGACTCACTTTTCGTCCTTTAGTAAGAAAGACAGTATTTCGAAGGGTGGTTGAATGAAGAACTTTCAGTACAACAACAACAACGAAATACGAAAAAGGAAAATGAACCCAAACAACCTTCCGACGGTCTCAACCGTATGGGTGGACTTTCACAAAGAGACCGAAACCGAAACCGGACCCGTCGAGTACTAGACGATGAATATTGGGTAGGATTTAAGAAACTTTCTTTTGTTTCTACGAAAGATCATGTTATAAACGTACATAACCACCCCTCAACACAAGTCACTTTTTCAACAGAACCGTCTTTTGACTTCCCTTAAAAGACTCACGGATCGGGTTAACAACGGAAGGTGATAAAGAAGGAGGAAGGAGAAAGTTTGGTCTGGAGTGACTTCAATGTAAGAACAGAGTCCCGTTGTCACTGGAGGAGGATAACTGACATTAAAGACGATAGAAGTAACGGGAAATAAGGGTGACGTAGCAGTGTCAGGTTTGGTGGTTGTCTAGGTGCGACACTGAATGTTGTAAAGTAAGGGTACCAAAAGAGAGAAGGAGGAAAGTTTCAGGGGTTTACCTCAGAAATAAAATTTTAAAATAGAGAATTATAATTTAATAAATTTATCGAGTTTATCATACTTCATAAAATTTGTTAAAATTTGTGTGTCCCTTCACATCTTGTTTGTATTTGTAGACCTAAGTTGTCTATAACTATAAAACATTAAACAAAGTTTAATGTGTGTGTATGTTGACTGTCTATATTAAATTTTGAGAGAATATTTAGGATGGTCTGAGGGAGGGTAGACAAAGGTCTACTTTGGTGATAAGGCTTTAGTTATAGGAAAGATGAGTACAAAAATTTGTTATGATCGTGAAATGTAACTGATATACTCACTATAAATATTTCATCAGGTAGTACTAACGTCCAAAGAGACCACCAAGTCACCATTTCTTAGACGGACGGTTACGTCCTCTGAACCCAAGCTGGGGACCCAGTCTTCTAGGGGACCTCTTCCTTTACCGTTGGGTGAGGCCATAAGAATACTCCCTTTAGGGTACCTGACTCCTCGGATCATCCGATGTCAGGTATCCCAACGTTTTCTCAGTCTGTTCTGAATCGCTGATTTGTTGTTGTCATTGTTGATAGTACTAACGTGAAGGGAAAGAATAAGTTAAAAACCTATGAGGACCTTTATTATGAACGAGACAAATAATAGAGACGAGTTTACATCTGTATTCCAGTCTCTTAAAATACAAAACCAGTCCCTTTACAACTGTAAAAGTCATGAATCTTGTAAAGGACCCTATTTCCTTAACGATCAATATATTGACAACTTACTTACTGATGTACTGACTTACTTATATATACATTACTCAGAATTAAAAGACATCTTATTTGACATTTTCTCAACGGTACGGAATACTTCGGGACGTTCTCGACCGGGAACGAACCGAATGGACAGAGTAAGGGGGTCCGAGAGTCAAGGAGGAGGTAAAAACATAAGATCCGGGGTCTGTGAGAAGAGAAAGTAAACTTAAACCGGTTGAAGGTGGAAATTAAGAATGTACCAATTCGTCAAGTAACTCCTCCGTTGAGATTTGGAGTAGGTTCTTCGAAGGTTACTCTGTCCGGGATGTGGTAGGATCAGAATGGACAACCGTGCGTCTTAGAATAGTGAACAGTCATAAATCCTACTATTAGTGATACTCCCGTCGCTAGGACAAATAGGAGAAGTGACGGTTGTACCTATGGACTTCTAACAATGTGTTTGATGAACGACAGGAATTACTTTCACTGAACTTAATCCTTATAACAGATACAAGACGGGAGTAAGAGGTGAATTTTAGAAGAAAGAAAAGAAAGAGCAAAAGAACGGTCCAAAGACAAGAAAGAGACAGATTAAGAACCAAGGACCAATGAAAGTCAAATACTACCGATAATTTTTATGACGACCGGACTATAACCCCGAAGGAGTCACCGCGATCACCATTTCTTAGGCGGACCTGGCTCTCTACACCCAAACTAGGGACCCAGTCCTTCTAGGACATCTCATCACTTACCGTTGGGTGAGTTCGTAAAAATGGACTTTTTAAGGCACCTGTCTTTCCGGACCGACCCCGATGCCAGGTACCCAACGTTTCTCAGTCCGTACTGACTACCACGTACGTGTGTGTGTGCAAATAAAACTACCTCAATAATACCGCGGGTGAGGTCATGAGAGCGGACCTTTTGGGGTACCTACCGTCTCGGACCATCCGACGTCAGGTACCCTAGCGCTTCTCAGCCTGTGCTGACTCACTGAAGTGAAAGTGCGTGACCTCTTCCGTTACCGTTGGGTGAGGTCACAAGAACGGACCTCTTAGGGTCCCTGCCCCCTCGGACCACCCGACGGCAGACACCCCAGCGTGTCTCAGCCTGTGCTGACTTCACTGAATCCTCCTCCTCCTCCTAACTATTTTATGTAAGAGTATTATGTTATAATATACGTAGACATACACACACACGTCTGTTCATTGGGTGTTAGAATGGAGATTATTGGTAAAAAAGAATTGTTATCCATTGTAAGTAAAGTTTGTAGAAAGACACTTATATATGTTCCTTTACCGATTTATATTATATCTGTAATTACAGTCAACTGACGGAGAGGATCAACAAAAACGTCAATAAATTAAAATTCTAGAGATTGACACGATTGTTAGAATGTCTCAACATAGCCTTAATTTGTTCAAAGGACCGTGTGTCCTTTGTAATACACACACAAACAATCAGCGGTAATAGTGTTACTCCCGTGACTGGGTCTCACTGGATATCCGACTTTACCCCGTTGACACTCGGTTCATCCATCTTCTTTCTGGGTTCGTAGAGACATTGTTCGAAACCTTATCGACTTCGGTAGCCTCGTCAGAAGACCGAATCGACCGTCTCGGTCCACGGTTCACTGAAATTTAGTCTCAGTTGTTCTATCGACGTTTGTCGACATTCGAGAAACCTTTTCACGACATCTAGAATTGACTTTCCATTTGAAGTACGTGACAGTCACACCTCTGGAAAGGTCCAAATCGTGAGCAAAGAGGGGAGGGTGAAAGAGGGGGGTAGGGACGTATATGTGTGTACGAGTGTGTATGCGTACCTCGTTCTCCTTCCGGTAACGTAAGGGGACGAGCTTTTGGAAGGGACCGGGGTGCGTCAGATATCCTATTCGAGGTGTGAGGAATCAATTTCGACAGAAGTCTCCTACTGGGATTATGAAGGTAGAAGAAAAAAAAAAAATTGTAAGGGGTAGTAAATAACGTCTAACTGTGTGTGAATGACTCCCGGAGGAGACACAGTCCGTACCACAATCCACGATCCCTACGTTTCTAGTCACTCTATGTCAATACAGGAACTCTTTGATTTACTAAGTCGTCACCCCACCCCACCCCGCCCCCTCTATTCCTATATCCTGGAAGTTTAGGTCAAACTTTTACATTTCTCCCTTCGTCTTAAACGAAATCTTTATGTCTTATCACCTGAATAGTCAAAGATTCATATCGCTTTCATAGTCTCTCTTCCACTGTAGATCCGTCTCCACTCGTCCTTAATGAGTCATTCCGTCCCTTCCATTGTGTGAATACCTGTACCTCCTTATTTTGTCACAACACACATCTACTCTTAATATTCGTCGGGAACTATGATCTTACATTTTAATCTTAGTATTTCACCACCACTTACTTCAATCTTTCTAGTATCCTCCCACTCCCTTGAGACATACGGTCCAACTTTTTGAACATATATAGGGTATCTCAAAACTTTTGTGACCATTCACAACTCGTCAATTTTACCTGTCTAGACATAAAACCTAGGTAAAAGATGATCGCTCTACTTTTTTTGTCTGAATCTCCGTGCATCGTGTTTAAACCCTCATCTCTTTATTTGACCCTCTAATGACGTTATCCGTTTACACTCTACTATTGAATCGGTTCTCTTTTCAAAATGTTTATTTACCTCTCCTCCCTATTTTTATAAATCGTCACGGTTATCCTCTCGAACGACTCACTGACCTATACCCGCCGGTCCCTCTCCCCTCTCACATATACTGAGTGAAAAATAAACCTCTTTACTCCTCTTACCACGGCAAGTCTCGGAGTTACGACGTATGAGAAAGGTTATACTAGAAGAAGTGAAATCTTCAAAAATTAAAATAAATAAACAAAAGAAAACACCGGTGTGGTACGTCGTACATCCTAGAATCAAGGGACTTAATTCCCCCTTAACTTGTCCTTAACTTGGACACGGGGGACGTCAACTTCGGACTAGAATTGGTGGTCTCATGGTCCCTCCAGGAGAAGAAGTGACAAAATTTTCACTTGAATTTCTGATACGGAGTTCTGATTTGGAAAAATTTAAAGAGGTCCCAATCCACACGGGAAGAGGTAAAAAGGTATTATGAAACGAATAAGGAAGGGATATCGTGAACCAGCACTTATACGTTTACATTAAAAAAACAGGATACAAAACATTTTGATAGTGTTACTTGTACCAGATGAAAAAGTAAGTTGTCTTTTCTTAAAATAATAATGATAAACCTGATATTTGACCTGTACCTTGTTGTCTGACCAAGGTTTATCCTTTTCCTCATGCAGTTCCGACATATAACAGTGGGACGAATAAATTGGAGATACGTCTCATGTAGTACTCTTTGTGACCTGACCTTCTTTGTGTTCGACCTTAGTTCTAACGACCCTCTTTATAGTCCTTGGAGTATACGTCTACTGTGGTGGGAATACCGTCTTTCACTTCTCCTTGATTTTTCGGAGAACTACTTTCACTTTCTCCTCTCATTTTTTCAACCGAATTTCGAGTTGTAAGTCTTTTGCTTCTAGTACCGTACACCAGGGTAGTGAAGTACCGTTTATCTACCCCTTTGTCACCTTTGTCACAGTCTGAAATAAAAAACTCCGAGGTTTTAGTGACGTCTACCACTGAAGTCGGTACTTTAATTTTGTGTGAGGAACCTTCTTTCCAATACTGGTTGGATCTATCGTATAAGTTTTCGTCTCTGTAATGAAACGGCTGGTTCAGGGCAGATCAGTTCCGATACCAAAAAGGACACCAGTACATACCTACACTCTCAACCTGACACTTCTTCCCACTCACGGCTTCTTAACTACGAAAACTTGACACCACGACCTCTTCTGAGAACTCTCAGGGAACCTGACGTTCCTCTAGGTTGGTCAGGTAAGACTTCCTCTAGTCGGGTCCCACAAGAAACCTTCCTTACTACGACTTCGACTTTGAGGTTATGAAACCGGTGGAGTACGCTTCTCAACTGAGTAACCTTTTCTGAAACTA
The DNA here is from genome assembly GCA_006410555.1 of Capra ibex. NCBI lineage: Eukaryota > Metazoa > Chordata > Mammalia > Artiodactyla > Bovidae > Capra > Capra ibex. Next base: position 5,638,609 of record SJYO01038983.1, on the reverse strand, counting down.
CAACCCTCCCTAACCCCTGTGCTCCTCTTCCCCTACTGTCTCCTACTCTACCGACCTACCGTAGTGACTGAACTACCTGCACTCAGACTCACTTGAGGCCCACAACCACTACCTGTCCCTCCGGACCGCACGACACTAAGTACCCCAGCGTTTCTCAGCCTGTGCTGACTCGTTGACTTGACTTGACTTACACGACCCTTTTGACGTGTATTTTTAGTGTATTAAGAAATATATCAAATGGTAGAACAACCCTCTCTCTATTCTGAGAAAGGGAGAGGGTCCTCTTCACCAATAACAAATCTACAAAAGAGGGTGATCTAATAATTCAAAGAACCTTTAATCTGATTAAAATATAAAGGTCAAAAAGATAAAAGATAATGTAAAAGACCGTGTGTGATTCCGGAATTAAACAATTTAATTAAGTATGAACTATTAGTGTTTCTGTAGAGGTCGACTAGAACAGATTTTGGTTTGATGACTAGAAATAGTTTTTTTCATAAATAAAGAGGTCAGCAGTGCCGTCTTTTAACCCGTCGGAACGAATTATAGGTAACGTTGGTTAGTAGACATACAGGACAATTAAGATGAAGTTTCACGTAGACTTTAGAAGGTTACGTGACAAGTCGGGTTCTGTGGTTCTTGAAAACCACGGACGTCACCGTTGGTCGCCATTGGTGGGGTAGACAGAGGGACCAAGGTGAAAGGTAAGTAGAGGTTTGATAAGAGAGGGTGTCTTTTGTCTTATTATAAAATCTTTATACGTAGGTTAGTATAAAAGAAGAAGATGATATAAGGGACGTTTCCAAAGTGTAACGTCAATCATAATTTGTGCGTTTAGGACTTGGACAAGATATTCCGACATACCCTTGATCGGGGACGATAGAAATACTAGAGAATAGCGTAGTAAAAGGGTAACCGTATAGGTGTCTGGAAAAGAGAATCGGTCTTTACGGGAAGAGTAGTAAAAAACTATCGATACAGACATAAATAGTGAATCCAGAGATGATTAAAAGCGAAGAAATCTCTCTAGAAAGTATTAGTGTTTAAATTTAATGCAGAGGGGATGATATAAGATATGATATGATATGATATTATATCATATTATATGATATGATATAAAAGATTTTTGCGAATAAGAAAACGAAGTATCAAGAATTGTGTTAAACATACACCCTGTCCCCCTCCCTCCTTCTCCCTCTCTCAGGATAGAGAGAGGGTTGTTCTACCATTTAATGTCTCTTGGTACAGATAAAAAATTGGGACCAAAATAGGTCGTGTAATAAGATCACGTTTATCATTATTATTTTATGAAAAGATAACTTGCTTACTTTTTCTTCTGGCACAAAGTAACACTATCAAAATGTTTGTATCCTGTTTTCAAATGTGGTCATATAAGTATAAGTTCCACGAATCGGTACATCTATCAACTTAGACACTTCATCAACAAGTTAAACTACTATTAGATATAACTTTAATCTTCAATACTTATCTTTTTTCATTTATTTATCATATTTCCTTTTCTAGTGGTTATGGTTAAAAATAAAGGGAGTGTTCTCTTGGTTAATATATAAAAAAGAAAGAATGTAAAAATGACATACACACACACACGCGAGGTAAAGTAGACAAATCGATTTAAATTATTTTTGAAACACAAGTCGGGACTGAACCGAGACCCCTGTGACCCTAAATACTCATAGTCTTTCGAGTAGTAGACACCACTTTTATCCTGAGTTTACGACAGTGTTCCATGAATCCACAAAATAATTTAGTCTTAAATTTTAAAAGAAAATCTTTTCTTTTTAAAAGACGTATTTATGGTGAGTGACTTTTGTTTCAGAATTGTACTCGACCAGAGTCTCCCGGGTTTTAGCGTCCTAAAAATCTTGGTCCGAAAACGTTATTCGATTGTGTCGATGGTACCTATTAGAGAACAGGACACTCCCTAGCTCAGATTGTGGTTACGACAATATTAGATCGGAGATCCTCAAACACAATTTAGGTAGAATTAACATTTTACCGATCTACCGGACTGGATGGTCCACCCGGGAGACGGACCTTACAGAAAAAGAGAATAAAAGGACCTTTTGAATAAAAGTGTCCAGGGGAACATTATGAAAGACAAGTGTCTAGACATGGGAAATGAAATAGCATTAGTGTGAAAATGAAACCCGGAGAGAGTAATCGAAGAACTGTTCTCTCACCGTATAGAAATAAAAATATATAAAGTCACCATCCGTTTATCCACGTATTTTACGTAAATGATTTCCAAATAACTTATTTAACCTTCCCTTCTACCCTCCATAGTAAGACAAAAGTATAACATTTCTAATCTTTGTCGATATATTATGGTAAAACTCTTCTGTTACTGTTAGTAAAGCATTGTAAAAACCTCCTTTTTTTGAGGATTTGGTTTTGTAGTGCTTTTGTTGTTGTTTTTTTGTTGGGAGGGTTTCATGGGGGGTCTGGTCCCTCTCTACTCAGAATGGGACACAACTGTAATAAACTTTTGAGTAATCAATCTCCACAGACCAAATCCAACTCCTATTCGTGATTCTCTTTGTTTCTCAAATCTGGTTTAAGATGGATTAAGACACGATAGGAAAACAGGAATCTGTACAGTACTGTATAAAATCAGAGAAGGACCGGTTACAAAGAGAGAGATACGGAGATTAGTGTCAATTGACCCCAGGAAGGATCGTTGGAGACCTTTATAGGACTTCTACCCGACTTTTACGGGTCATCTGTCGGATTCCTAAGACCAGGTCAAATCGTCTCTTCCATCCTTACATCCGACTAAAGAAAGACTCTATGTTCTAAAAGTGCTACTCGGGTCCACAACCCTTCGGAAGACAAGGATTCCCTTGAGAAACAGCGTATTTGTCAAGGTGCTTCTACTCCTGACGAACCTCTACATTGAGGGAGGGTGCACACACAGGAAAGCCTCAAAACTCCCTCCACGGATACGACTGTAACACTACGTGCATGGACACTCCAGCAGTCACCCGGTCCTGGGGTCGACCGTACGGAACGTCCACATGAGTAGTTTCTGCATGAGTAAGAGGAATGTTCCACACGTCCAGGTCGTCGTCGAGTGGAGAGGGAAGGCCTAGTGGATGTCGTTTGTAGCTGTAAAAACTAATAAAAAAAAGAGTGTATCTATTTGTATGTCGTTAGAAAATAAGTTTATACGACGAAATGTTTCGTCTTTCCCCGAAAGTGTATTTAATAAAGTTTACAAATACCAATCCGTCATACTTATACCTGTAAGAGTAAAATATTAATTTCTTTGTCCGACTCAAGTTCGTTGGTCAGGTTGTAGTATTTTGACCAACCTCTGTCCCAGTTCTTACTTTAATTCACATTTAGAGACCTATTAATCGAAATCGATGGACATAATTACTTCACTGAATAAACACGAGTGTTCATTTATACAAATGTAAAGGTGTACACATATACATTGACTTAAAGGGGGTCTCAAACACGGAAAGAAACGAAGTTTAATGTTTAAAAACGAAAGACCTAAAGGGAACCGAAGGACGGTGATCAACTTATTAACAATCCCCTTTTTTTCGGGGAGTACCATACAGATACTTTCAAAATTTTGTAGATAGATATAACTATTTCGTTAATTCTTAAACAAAACTTAAGTCTCCGTCTTCTACGAAAAAGACCTCTAGTGAAGAATCTGACAAAGATGATTTTTAGATCGAGTTGTTAAGTAGGGTAAGGAAGGATAAAATCATCAAAACTAAACGAACCCTACTTCTTCCTATTCCAGTGACTCTGATAATATAAGCAGAAGCAGACAAACTAAAAAAATTCCGTTACCTTTTATTAACTTTATTAAATTGTCGACTTTCTCAGGGTCTACAATAAGAAATCTTTACCCAGAGAGAGAGAGAGAGAAAAAAAAAAGGGGTGGTTGACCATGTACTTATCGGAGACACCTTATCTCTGTCGTAAGTAATTTGTAAGGATATTTATTAATTTAGACACTAATTTTTGATCTGTGTCTTCACTAATGTGAAGTCTAAGGAACAGACTTTACGACTGAGACAATTGCTGGAAACTATTATTACAGACCTAAAGACATCGGTTTGTGTCAACATTCGACCGTCCGGAAAGAAGATAAGACATGACAGGGAGCACGACTGAAAACCGTGAGGTTGTTATGTTCATCCTTTACTACTGTTTTCCTGGACTTTATAGGGAAGGGATTTTATTGGTCTATTTACTCCGTTTTAACGATTAGTCTGGACGAAGTAGATAGATTTCGAAGGAAGCATTCTTATAGCTGACGAATGGCCATTAAATCACGTACGGTATGCCACAGTAGAGTAACTGTGAAACCTTATCGAGACATACTCCATCGACCAAAATAAAATAAGTAAAAAAGCCCCACCCCTTATTCTGATTTCGAGTCTCTCAAACGTGCTGTGCACCCATTTACTCTCTAGTTTATTACGGACAACCTGAAACTCCAGTACGAGTATTTATAACTTGGAATAACCAAATATAGTTCTATCCCAAGTACTATAAAACTTCATCCGCCTCCTTTCTCTTAGTTCCCCATGGTTTCAAGGTCAGAATGAATACCACCACAAGTCAGCGAGTAAACACAGGCTGAGAAACACTGGGGTGTCTCGTCATCGAGAGGTCCGAGGAGACGGGTACGCTAAGAGGTCTGTTCTTATGTCCCGACAGTAACGGAGGACGCCCCCTAAAAAGGTTGGGGCTAAAACTTGGGTCCAGAGAACGTAACCGTCCGTGGAAGAAATGGTGACTCGGTGGTCCCTTCGGTAGAATGAATCTCGGTGATTTATTGACACATCGGACCTCGTCAGAAGGTCGGCTAAGAGAAAGAAGGTTGGTTCTGATTACGAAAACTTTAGTTTGGACGTAAATCTCAGGGGACTCCTAAATTAGACACCTCTTCCCTTACCGTTGGGTGAGGCCATAAGAAGGGATCTTTTAAGTCACCTGTCTCTTCGAACTACCAGATATCAGGTACCCAACATTCCTCAGTTTGTGTCGACTCACTTAGCTCTTAGTACTTCTAAACATTTGACACACACACAATCAACGAGTCAACGTAGACTGAGAACGCTGGGGTACCTGACATTGGACGATCCGAGGAGACAAGTACCTGAAGAGGTCCGGTCTTAAGACCTCACCCCTCGGTAAGGGAAGAGGTCCCCTAGAAGGACTGAGTCCTTACTTTGGGTCCAGAGGACGTAACGTCCGTCTAAGAAATGGTAGACTCTGTGGTTCCTTCGGGCACATATGGCATCTTATGAAATTTTATAATTGATAAAATAATCACTATATGTATACTTATGGGTGTATCTCTTTACCTAAAGTAAAAGTCCCATAAAAGTTGGTGTGAACCATTTTTTGACAGTAACCCTGTCAATGATCTAAAACATTACGTTCCTCCGTGTAAAGTTTACGACTTCCTAAGAAAGAATCGTCGGACCGTTTGTTTTCGTGAACGTAAAAAGGAGAATCTTTATACGACTGAAAGACACTAAGTTGAACTAACCGAAATATTTAAAGTCCAAAAATGGTTTTTCGAGTACTGGAAAAGGTTCTAATTAAGGTTAAGAATACTAGAAACAACTTAACTATTCCTGTTGTATTACTGAAGACTAGTAATTCTTGACTAAACAAAATGGAAAAAGGTGAACGATATATACAAGACAAAGTGTAAGTAAAACTTATGTTCTCCACGACTGTTAAGAGGAAGCCTGATTAAAGGTTAGTAACACTTGTTGGACCTTCATCATACGAACAGGAATACTTATTGTTAAACGACTGTTTAACTGGGAAACGGTCTGATTCACAGGAAAGTACCTGGGATTTAATTGTTTAGACTAGTTACGATACTCCACAACTATAGTAATCCCTTCGACAAGTCACTGGTAAAATTCGGTATAGTTCTTTCACATCTGTCAATATATAAAGTCAAGTCAGTGAGTCGCTACAGACTGAGAAACACTAGGGTACTTGGTGTCGTACGGTCCGGAGGAACAGGTAGTGGTTGAGGGTCTCAGGTGGGTTTGGGTACAGGTAACTCGGCCACTACAGTAGGTTGTAGAGTAGGAGACAGTAGGGGAAGAGGAGGACGGGAGTTAGAAAGGGTCGTAGTCCCAGAAAAGTTTACTCAGTCGATAAGCGTAGTCCACCGGTTTCATAACCTCAAAGTCGACGTTGTAGTCAGGAAGGTTACTTGTAGGTCCTGACTAGAGGAAATTTCTACCTGACCAACCTGACCTGAGAGTTCTCAGAAGAGATTGTAGTGTCAAGTTTTCGTAGTTAAGAAGCCGCGAGTCGAAAGAAATATCAGGTTGAGAGTGTAGGTATGTGCTGGTGACCTTTTTGGTATCGGAACTGATCTACCTGGAAACAACTGTTTCATTACAGAGACGAAAACTTATACGATAGATCCAACCAGTATTGAAAGGAAGGTTCCTCATTCGCAGAAAACTAAAGTACCGACGTCAGCGGTAGACGTCACTAAAACCTGGGGGGTTTTTATTTCAGACTGTGACAAAGATGACAAAGGGGTAGATAAAGGGTACTTCTCTACCCTGGTCTACGGTACTAGAAGCAAAAGACTTACAATTCGAAATTCGGTCGAAAAAGTGAGAGGTGAACGTGAAAGTAGTCCTCCGAGAAATCAAGGAGAAGTGAAAGACGGTATTCCCACCACAGTAGACGTATAGACTCCAAGAACTATAAAGAGGGCCGTGAGAACTAAGGTCGAACACAAAGAAGGTCGGGTCGTAAAGAGTACTACATGAGACGTATATTCAAGTTATTCGTCCCACTGTTATATGTCGGAACTGCATAAGGAAAAGGATAAACCTTGGTCAGACAACAAAGTACAGGTCAAGATTGACAACGAAGGACTGGACGTATATCCAAAGAGTTCTCCGTCCAGTCCACCAGACCATAAGGGTAGAGAAAAGTCTTAAAAGGTGTCAAAGAACACTAGGTGTGTCAGTTTCCGAAACCGCATCAGTTATTTCGTCTTTATCTACAAAAAGACCTTAAGAGAACGAAAAAGGTACTAGGTCACCTACAACCGTTAAACTAGAGACCAAGGAGACGGAAAAGATTTTGGTCGAACTTGTAGACCTTCAAGTGTCAAGTACACAACGACTTCGGACCGAACCTCTTAAAACTCGTAATGAAATGATCGTACAATCTACTCACGTTAACACACCATCAAACTCGAAAGAAACCGTAACGGAAAGAAACCTTAACCTTACTTTTCACCGGAAAAGGTCAGGACACCGGTGACGACTCAAAAGGTTTAAACGACCGTATAACTCACGTCGTGAGTAGCTCTGATAATTAGAACACTCTCATTTACACAGAGTGAATCAAAACGGGGTGATTACATTTGATAATGTAATCTCCTCGAACTATTTATAAACAACAATTAATCTTTAACTACACTTAAGGTCGACACTTGAGAAATGAGGGTCCTTCGTACAGAAGATTTCCGAATGTACTCATCTGTCCCATATTCGTACTGAGTGGTCAACCAAGTCAGTCAGGATGATAATTCTGACAAGACCCAAAATGATTCATAACTTTATTGAATTATTCTTTTCTTAATTTACAAAAACTGTAAGCTTCGAATGACATCTTTTCCGTTTTGTTTACAGAGTTGAACAATTTTTGTAAGTCGCTATCACTTATGTAGTCTTGAGTGTTGTTCTTACGTTCTCTGCGTCCGAGACAGAGTGGAAATAGACCGGAAAAAGTGTACCAAGTGACGTGTGTCTGGACTACTACACCGAGAAGAACCGGGTATGAAGTAGTAGTAGGTAAAAATTAAGAGGTAACAGGGTCGAAGGTTGTAACTATATTAGTTTTATTAGAAAAGGGTAAAGAAACTTCAAGTAATAAAGTATGGAATCTTTGTTCTTATATTATTAATAAGTCGATTTTATATTTATAAGTCGATACCTTTTCGTTGTCTACAGACAGGAGGTTTTACATGGATAACAGTATAATCACTGTGACCTTAAAAGGTACTGTCATGTGAATCTTATTGATTTTCGAACAGACAAAATGAAAGAGAAGTCTCTGGAAAAAAAAAAATTGAAACTTCGAATGTGGACTTTATCTTTTATTAGGGTACACTCTTCCACTGAACTGGAGTCGTACTGCTTTCTGACAAAACCTTATTGAAGTTCTTCAAATTCCTTCATGAAGAAATCCGAAGAATTTTTCTGTCGTTCCAAAAGTAGAGGAGACTTTATTTTACTGTTTAAAGGAAACAATTGATTCACTCCATTTAGAAATTAGAATCGAAGTCGAAATCTCTTACACCTCCATTAAACCTGTCCTGGACTAGGAAAGAATAAAATAGGAAATAGTTACCGATTTGAGTAGCATATTTCTGTGAAATTCTTTACTACAAATTTTATCAAGACTTTTAACTTTCGAAGATTTCATGGAATACGTTACATCTTTACGACCTTCCATGATCATGGAACACTTAAGAGTCGGAAATAGTAGATAACAAGAATTCGGTACAACAGACAAAGTATATGAGAATGAATGTTTATGGGTGTTATATTACAAATATAAAAACGAAATTTATCACTCAACATGAATTAGACTGCAACTAAGAGGTACAGAGGAGACGAGTCCGTAGTTGCACACACACACACACACACACACGCGCGCACGCACGCACGCGCACGCACGCACGCACGCACGCACGCACACACACACACACACACGTACGTACACAGACTGAGAAAAGCTGGGGTACCTAACATCGGGTGGTCCGAGGAGACAGGTACCCTAAGAAGTCCGTTCTTATGGCCTCGCCCAACGGTAAAGGAGGAGGTCCCCCAGAAGGGCTGCCTTCCTGACTTGGGCTCAGAGGACGGACGCAGAGGACGTGACCGTCCGTCTAAGGAATGGAGAACTCGGTGGACCCTTCGGGACCCGTCAGTGGCCCGGAGAATTTGGAATAAACAGTCACCTGAGGGATAAATAGTCAACTCCAGTCTTTTGAAAACGATATTTCCCTCTCTATCATTTATAAAGTCCGAAACACTCTACCGAAGTCGATTTTGATGTGTTGTGACAATCTCGTCGCACTTTCTCGGTGTCTGTCATAGATTTGTTTACTCTGAAAAACAACAATAAATCAACGATTCAACACAGGCTAACAAACACTGGGGTAATCCGAGGACAGAGGTACCTTAAAAGGTCCGTCCTTATGACCACACCCAACGGGAAAGGATGAGGCCCCCTAGAAGGGTTGGGGCCCTAGTTTGGACGTAGGAGACGTGGTCGTCCGTCTAAGAAATGGTGACTCAGTGGTCCTTTCAGGCTTTATTTAATTCGACACAAGGTCATTTTGGAATAAATGTTTTTGTCGTCCGGACTAAACCGGACACCTCGTGTCAAACGGTTGGACATTAGACAGGGCAACCACCATTTATCATTTCCAGGTATAAAGAACAGATATTAAGATTTTAGGAATCTCGAGAATTTTTGGTATTCAAAAAAGTATTACGTGAACCGTCGTTTAGTACTCGGTAAGACTTGAATGGATCACTGTCTTGAACTGGGTGTCACAGTACTCTGATATGCAGTAAATAGTGTGAATTGACACTTATACGTATACAAAACGCCACCTTTATAATTACGTAACAAATTTCTCACGACGGGGTGTCATACGACCTCCGTAATATATTGACATATGAAAACATTTGGTTTTTAAGTCTTAAGACATTGTGTGAACGGGTTCCCAAAGTAACTTCTTGATATATGACTATTATCAGATCAAGACACTCTGAATTTTTGTTGCTAACTTAAACTCAGAGATTGTTAGACATCAATACACACGGTCTGATTCAACAGTGGAGAGGATCGAAGGGGACAAATCCTAGAAGGAGAACACTGGGGTCGTAAAATCCTCTTGGGGCTTAGTGGGATCAGAGGAGACCAAATACCGGGTCCAACTTTACGGAAACTAAGTCGACGTTAAAAATGAGGTCTCTTTATTGTTACGTCATGGATGTTTATGTAAAGGTCCTCTTATCCCCGAAAAACTAAAACTATGACTAATTAACCGTCCGATGATATAGTCCAATCCTCAATTTTCAGGTCTTCTGACTCAATCTTAGAACTGATAGCACATAATCCGACATAGAAACCCGTTCAGTAAAAAAACATTCAGAGTCAAACTCGGAAGTCGATCTTTTCTTAAACTATTATAATGAATAGAGTATCCTAATTTTACATCTCCTAAATCGATTCACAAACGGAGTCTTGTGTGTGAATCACTAATATTCAACATTAATAGAACATTGAAAGTGATCTAAGTAACCTTTTTTTGTTTTAAACGTTTGGTGAAAAAAAGACTCAAACCGAACATACGAGTCCCCGACTAAGACTAGTAAATAATCATCTAATGACATTATAGGTTGGAATCATTACTGACTCTTCAGAAATTTGTTGACACTTAAGGGTCTTTAACAAACGTTTTAAAATACCTTTAACAGGTACTCTCTTATGAATATTTAGAGTAGACTCAGAATTTCTCTAAGGACAAGACGTTTACCAATTCCCAGTCATAGGATTTGTAGGGGGTAAGGTCGCATAAACCCTCTAACACTTGCTCTGTCACTACAAGTCTAGACAATTTGAAAGGGTGATCTTATCTCGACTCGGTAGACTCGATAAAGAAGTAACAGACCAAAGACCTTGACTGAATCCATGTACAGTACTTTTGATAAACTTACCTACCTCGAAGTCAGTCGTTTCCGATACTTGTTTAGGGTTCGACTACAGTCACGAGGTCCCTACGCGTGTCCATATTATTTAGGTACCCTGCTACAGTCTCGGGTCGGAACTGGACTCGGACTTCGAACTCGAGTAAGTAACTGGACGGGATTCTTCAAGACCTCTTCCTTTACCGTTGGGTAAGGTCATAAGAGCGGACCCTTCAGGGTACCTGTCTTCTCGGACCGTCCGATGTCAGGTACCCCAGTGTTTACTGTACTGAATTGTTGATTTGTGGCTTGTGGTTCTACGGAATGTTACTTACACTTCAAGAGAAACCGGGACTCTTTTACGAATGTAAAGACGGTTCATCTTTCGTTATATATTTTCAGAATAGAACCGGTTGTCGAACGTACCTCGTCATGAGTAGTTGAGCGATCTTGTCTCTTTCATAGGTCGAAAGGAGAACCGACGGACTGAACCTTGACGACAGTGAATCTTCAAGTCGAACACTCTATCATTGTCGACGTAATCCCTCTTTGAGGTCGAACGTAGTCCGTATACTTTGTTCGATCTGGTTCTGCCGACCATGGTACACACCCGTGTACCGCACACTCAGTACCTCCCTGAGTGCCCTGGAAGAGAACCGTCCTAGTCGACGTTTGTCACATTTGTGTCGGAGAGGTCCGTATGGACAGTTCGTTTTCGACACCGACCTTTTTATCGTCCCCAAAATGTCACCGGTTGGGTTCCTGGGACTGACAGGATTACGTCCCGTCTAACTTCTGAGTCGGGACGATATTCAGTCTTACAGTGAAGTCACTGTAATAGGGAGTACCTAATTTTCAGAGGACACTTCTCAGTGAATTCTTAAATCTCAGAATCTATCTACACTTTCTACCATTGCAAGATCCATGAATTACTGAAGGGACCTCCGACCGGATATTAATACTCACTCAAGCATAAAGAGTCCGAGGAGAGATTCACTTTCCATTTTAAAATCTCTTTTTCCGGTAAATCAGGAGTTCTACCCTCTTTCACAAGGTCACCTCCTAAGATTTTATTTTATACTGAACATTGAACGACATGGATGTTGTTTGTTATCTTATTATGGAGTCAGGACAAAGACCTAATGGTCTTTACCTTAAGAAGGACAAAGTCTTATTAAGACACTGGGTTCTTCTCTATTCTTATGTACCTTATTCTCCCGTTCATACATGTCTCTTTGGTACTTGACCGAAAAGTAATAGGCTGATATGACACTCCGAGGACGGAGATTCACACCCAGAGCCTTCACACCACTACCAAGGTTCTCGTACAAAATCTGTAGCCGTAAGTGTGAAAAAGGACCGGTGTCCTTGACCTCGAAGGAGAGAGACAGAAATGAGTGAAACACTATAGTCTTGATTCGTTTGTACAGACCTTCGTATCTATTGGTGTTTCCTCTCTTTGTCCGAAGTGTCCTAGTTCTCTGTCTCACTAGTCCGAGACCACAGATCTCTTCTTACCATTGTTATGGAAGGACCTCTCAGAGGCAAGAGTAGTTTATCCTAGTACAGAGGTCTTTGGGGTCATTTTAACCAAAAGTAGTCTCTCAGGTTTTCAAAGGCAGGTAGTTAACCGAAGTACCGCAGTGTCTCCGGGCGTATCGGACCTGTCTCCCTGTAGACGTACAACACCTCGGGTATCCGGTACCTTATCTAACGCAACTAGTGTTTAGGGTAAAACCTCAGAACGTGTACTACACAAGAGTCTCAGTCTCTTGGACACCCTTTTTTTAATCCCTAATTTAAACTCTAAATTAGGATGCTATCGAGAAATACCTAAGACTTATTAAACTGTTACGTAATCTTGTTAAATATTGTTAATGTTGGTCTCCTTTATGGTTCTTGTCCACGGTTTTATCATAAGGATTATTATAATCACAAGGATTAACAGAAGATACAAGTACAAAAAGGGGTACTTCTGGACTTAGGGGAGGTCATGGTTCTAAGTGAAGGAGATAATGGTTTAAGACCCCTACCTACCTCATATCGGGAGGTAGTTTAAGGTGTTTTAAATAGAATTTCTGTCTAATTAGATGGTTCATGAATCGACACTATTATATGAAGGAACCAAATCTATAGGAGTTGTTTAAAGGTCAAAGAGGTTAATTAGAGGTTGTTTAGAGATTAATTCAGAATCGACTCGTTTCATCTATGGGATAACGGAACGGAGTTGAATGGATCAACGTAAATAGTGGATGATGAAGGTTGGAGTCTCATATACACGAGGTATTTAACTGGATAAACCTTTAAGACTTTATGTTATAAATTCGGGGTAATTAAGTAGGTAATTAATTTATAAATGACCTCAGACTCATATGTATTTCGAGACACATACCACTAGATTCCTTTTATATTTTTACTTAACCTCTACCTAAGACGTGACTTCTCCTCTGAACAAGTCATTATCTCTATTTAATACATTGTGACTTTCCGTCTTCCACTATTTAGATATTGTCTACACCTCAATTTTAGATGACTCCAGGTTTCTCCCCCTTTAGGGAAAGTCACTTCCCGGGAACCCTTGTAAAGTAATTTCTTGATTTTGTAAACCCTACTTAATGACCAATCTGTTTATACTCTACTTACGGACAATCAAGACTGACGAGTCTTGAACGATTTTCACCCCTTGTACTATTTCTTATTTTATCTGTACTAATAACAAAAACAAATCAATCTCAGATCTCCCGTCTATTTGTAGAATCGTCCTGACTTATCCCTCCTCGCGATCTGGTTTTTTGAGCGACTACGACTCGTAACACCGACTCATAGACTACGTACTTCTCACCTCCTGTCGTACAAACTTCCAAGGGTCTACTCTAGTTTGTGTGATACAAACCCTTGGAAATTTTTCCAACCTTACAAACCTTACATCCCATCCTCCATCCTCTTACTCCTCTTTAACTTATCATCTACTTTCGTCCTAACGAGTTCAGTCCAATTCTCGGGATCCTGGAAAACAACACAAATTTTATCCTTCTTTGTACTAGTCTAAAGATTAAATCTTTCTAGTTAGACTGATGTAACCTCTTTGTAAATTTCCCCATGTCCGCACCTCAGTATGGGTAATTCACCAAAGGTCCCTGTCCACTTTTACGGGAACGACTCCCGTCTCCAGTACTAATTCCTGTCTTCATAGATCCTCTACCTCAGATGATGGTCCGGACCACTGACTCCTTACCTCTCCTCACTTTGTGCACCCTTCTTGTACCCATATCGTATTTTCATTGCCTACTCCATTTCTGTCTTGTAAGGTATACCCCTCTTCAAAAGTAAGTTCTCTCTATATATCCTTGAGAGGTTTCTACTGTACCGAAAAATACTGAAAGTTTGCCATGACCGTATCTCCGAGGATCCCTTCGGTCGTACCAAGTAGGACTGTATTCACATTCTGCCAATTAGAACAAAGGTAGAGTCCTGTTCTGTGACCGGGATCCGATGAAAGGTTGGTTTAGAATGTTAAAGGAAAAGATGTGTCTGAGATAAGTGTCAAACTGTAAACCGGAGTATGGTGACCTTTACGTAAACAAGGTCCACGATTCAGTTAAGAACCTTCAGTGAAAACTGAAAAAAAGAAAGGAAGTAAGTGACAGATGAAGATAAACCAGATAGAAGTTTTATATAGGTCTTAATCTAATAAACTACGTTTAGATGAAAACAGTCCAAGTTCTATATATAGGACAGACCTAATGTCGTTATCAGAAAATTAATCTAAGAAAGAAAGATGAAATTTGATAAGATATGGGTGTGGTCATTTAAAAATTACGTTATTGATATTTTTATAAGAATTTTATTCTCAGTCTAATACTATGAGGAGACTAGTCTGAAAGATCACCGAGGTAATAATGACTTTCTTTTTCGGTTACAGGTTCGGGACTGAAAGTTTCTGTTTGTCCTAAAACTGAGTACCACAAGGTGTGGAATAGGAAGACTGAGGATTATGAGAAATAAATTTAATAAGGGGGGACTTATAAATCGTTCTTTTCCGTTGATTAATATATGTTAATTCTACCATTTTCTGTTTACAATTTTATTGGACATGGACAATTATGTCATACCCGAACTCCCTATGTGTTTTAAATTTTTACATTTTATACTGTAGTTTTGACATTTTACCACCCTCGACCACCACCATTTTCATATTCGAATAATCTTACGTAAACTTGAATACTCTAGTGATTGAATTTTATCAGTAGATATTTATATCTAACAATGTATCCTTGGAGTACCATGTGTTTGGTTTTTGGATATGTGTCGTTTTCTCTTTCCTAAGCCTTGTATTGTACCGTCAATATTTTAGTCTTCTCTCTTTCCTTTTTCCTTGTTTTTCTTGATACCTTGTTGGGCGTTTGTTAATTGGTTTTCCGTCACTCGATTAACGACAACACCAAATCAACGATTCAACATAGTCTGAGAAAACACTGGGATACCTGACATCGGGTGGACCGAGTAGACAGGAACCCTAAATGGTCCGTCCTTATGACCTTCCCCAACGGTAAAGGAAGAGGCCCCATAGAAGGACTGGGTCCTTAGTTTGGGTACAGAGGACGTAACTGTCCACCTAAGAAATGGTGACTCGGTGGTCCCTTTGGGTTATTCACTTATGAATAGTTATTAAGAAATTTACATTTCCCTGAAATCAGGTATATACAAGGTTAGTTTTATGTATCTTACTCACCTATCCTTATGTTCTGGGTACATATGTAACAGATATTCTCTGAGTGAAGTCTAGATTTCTGTGTACCTCACTTTCACTCCCCTACCTTTTTCTATTAGGTACGTTTACCTTCACTTTTCTTTGACTCCATCGTTATGCACTTAATCTGTTTTACCTGAAATTTTGTATCTGACATTGTTATCTGTTTCTTCCTGTAATGAATTACCATTTCCCTAGTTAGGTTCTACTTCTATATTGACGGCATTTATATATACATGAGTTTTATCTTCGTAGTGTTATATATTTCGTTTATTGACTCTTTGTATTTTCCTCTTTAACTGTCATGAAGTTATCATCCTCTTACGAAAATTTTGAAGTCAATTTAGTTACCTGTCTAATAGGTCTCTCTTTCAGTCATTAATAACGGGAATCTACTATATAATCTGGTCTACCTAAATTATCGATGTGTACCTTGTAAGGTAGGTTTTCGTTGTAAGAAAAGTTCACGTGTCCCTTGTAATGAATCCTATCTTGTGTATGATCCGGTCTTTCGTTCGGAATTATTTAAATTATCAATAATCTATTTATTTTAAGACTGGTATTGTCATACTCTGGTCTTTAACTGATGTTCTTTTTTGATGTTTTTTATGTTTGTCGACCTCAGATTTCTTATACTTTTATTTGTTGGTAGTTACTTATTCAGTTTCTCCTTTAATGTGAATCTTTATGTACTTTTTACCTTTTTGTTACTAAGTTGATATTCCTTGTGTCG
The DNA here is from genome assembly GCA_006410555.1 of Capra ibex. Classification (NCBI taxonomy): domain Eukaryota; kingdom Metazoa; phylum Chordata; class Mammalia; order Artiodactyla; family Bovidae; genus Capra; species Capra ibex. The sequence continues at coordinate 5,622,375 of SJYO01038983.1, read as the reverse complement.
TTTTCGTCAAGATTCTCCCTTCAACTACCACTGTCTCCGGACGTCGTCCTTTGTTCTTTTCCGGTTTAATTGTTGGATTTAAATGTGGATTTCATTGATCTCCTTTTCCAGTTTATTTTGGGTCTTGATCATCTAGATATTCTAGTCTTACTTTTATTTAATCTCTGATTCTTTTTATCCTTTCCAATTACTTTAATTCTCCAAATTTTTTTATTTTAACTATTTTGACATAGGTCTAATTAATTCCCTTTTTTTCTCTTCACCGGATTTATTTATCTTATACTTACTCATATTCAATGGTAATTGTGGTGTCTTTATCTTTACTAGTGTCCTCTAATGATGCTTATTAATATACCGTTATTTTACCTGTTTGATCTTCTTCACCTATGTAAAGATCTTTACTTGTTAGAGGATTCCGAGTTATTTCTACTTTCTCTTTTATACTTGTCTGGTTAATGACCATTACTTTGACTTAGTCAGTGATTTATTTTTTGAGAATTCGTTGTTTTCAGATCCTGTTTTACCGAAGTGTACACGTAAGATATTTAGTAAATTTTCTTCTCAATTTTGGATCGGAAGAGTTTGATAAAGTTTTTTAAATTCTCTGTCCTTGTGAAGACTTGATTAAGAAACTCCGATCAAAGTAGGACTATGGTTTCGATTTCTGTGTTGTATGTGTCTTTTCTTGTAATGTCTGGTTATAGTGATTATTTGTCAACGTTTTTAGGAGTTATTTTATGATCTTACATCTTAAGTTTTCATGTAATTTAGTTAACATATAGTTCTAGTTCACCCTAAATAGGATCCCTACGTTCCTACAAAGTCATAAGTCTTTTGTTAGTTACACTGTTGTGGTGCAATTGTTTAACTTCGTTATACTAAAAGAGATATCTACGTTTTTTATGAATGCTGTTTTAAGTTGTAGGTAATTTTCACCACATCTCCTTTACATGGAGTCGTATTCCCAGGATAACCTATTTGGGTATCAGTTGGAGGTAACTGGTAAAATAGATGATGGCACCCGTTCTTAGGGAATCTTCTTTACCTCATCGGGAGTATCAGTTGTTTCCTCGGGTTTTACGTCGTGAACCTACGTTAGAGTTTATACTGTCTTCCTAGAGACAAGTAAAGGTTCCTTTTGGTAAGTTATAGTGTCATTAGGTTCAGAAAGGGAGTTGGTCGTCACGACTTCTTCGACTTCAACTTACGAAGATACTTCTGGCTGTTCTGGAAGATCTTAATTGTGGGGTTTTATACAGAAAAAGTAATATCCCCTGACCTTACGTTTTCATCCTTCAGTTCTCTATGGACTTTATTTTCCGTTTAAACCGGAACCCTCATGTTTTACTCCGTCCTGTTTCCGATTGTTCTCAAAACGGTTCTCTTACGTGACCAGTATCGTTTGTGGGAGAAGGTTGTTGTGTTCTCTTCTGAGATTTGTACCTGTAGTGGTCTACCAGTTATGACTTTAGTCTGTGTTCTCTTCTGAGATTTGTACCTGTAGTGGTCCACCAGTTATGACTTTAGTCTAACTAATATAGGAAACGTCGGGTTCTACCTCTTCGAGATATGTTAGTCGTTTTTTGTTCTGACCCTCGACTGACACCGAGTCTAGTGCTTAAGGAATAACGGTTTAAGTCTGAATTTGACTTCTTTCATCCCTTTTTGTGATCTGTTAAGTCCATACTAGATTTAGTTTAGGGAATGTTAATATGTCACCTTCGCTGTTTATCTAAGTTCCCTAATCTAGACTATCTGTTTCACGGACTTCTTGATACCTACTTCCAAGCACTGTGACATCTCCTCCGTCACTATCTCTGGTAGGGGTTCTTTTTCTTTACGTCTTTCCGTTACAGACTCCTCCGGAATTTTTATCGACTCTTTTCTTCTCTTCACTTTCCGTTTCCTCTTTTCCTTTCTATATGGGTAAACTTAAGTCTTAAGGTTTCTTATCGTACCTTTCTATTCTTTCGGAATGAGTCTCTAGTCACATTTCTTTATCTCCTTTTGTTGTCTTACCCTTTCTGATCTCTAGAGAAGTTCTTTTAGTCTCTATGGTTCCCTTATAAAGTACGTTTTTACCTGAACTATTTCCTGTCTTTACCATACCTGGATTGTCTTCGTCTTCTATATTTCTTCTCCATCGTTCTTATGTGTCTTCTCGACATGTTTTTTCTAGAAGTGCTGGGTCTATTAGTACTACCACACTAGTGAGTGGATCTCGGTCCGTCGGACCTTACACTTCAGTTCACCCGGAATCTTTCGTAGTGATTCTTGTTTCCATCACCTCCACTACCTTAAGGTCAGTTCGATAAAGTTTAGGATTTTCTACTACGACACTTTCACGACGTGAGTTATACGGTTGTTTAAACTTTTTGAGTCGTCACCGGTGTCCTGACCTTTTCCAGTCAAAAGGAAGGTTAGGGTTTCTTTCCGTTACGGTTTCTTAGGAGTTTGATGACGTGTTAACCTGAGGAGAGTGTGCGATCATTTCATTACGAGTTTTAAGAGGTTCGGTCCGAAGTCGTTAAGCACTTGACACTTGAAAGTCTACAAGTTCGACCAAAATCTTTTCCGTCTCCTTGGTCTCTAGTTTAACGGTTGTAGTCAACCTAGTAGCTTTTTGGTTCTCTCAAGGTTTTTATTCAGATGAAGACGAAATAACTGATACGGTTTCGGAAACTCACACACGTAGTGTTGTTTGACATCTTTTAAGATGTTCTCTACCCTTATGGTCTGGATAGTGGAATGGACGGAGGACTCTTTAGACATACGTACAGTTTTTCGTTGTCAATCTTGACCTGTACCTTGTTGTCTGACGAATGTTTAGTCATTTCCGACATATAACAGTGGGACGAATAAATTGAATATACGTTTTATGTAGTCCGCTTTACGACCCGACCTACTTCGTGTTCGACCTTAGTTCTAACGAACCTCTTTATAGTTATTAGAGTCTATATGTCTACTGTGGTGGGAATACTGTCTTTCGTTTCTTCTCGAGTTTTCGGAGAACTACTTTCACTTTCTCCTCTCACTTTTTCAACCGAATTTCGAGTTGTAAGTTTTTTGATTCTAGTACCGTAGACCAGGATAGTGAAGAACCATTTATCTACCCCTTTGTTACCTCTGTTAGTCTCTGAAAACCGTCCCCACCTCCCCCCGAGGTTTTAGTGACGTCTACCAGTGACGTCGGTACTTTAATTTTCTGTAAACGAGGAATCTTCTTTTCGATACCAGTTGGATCTGTCGTATAATTTTTCGTCTCTCTAATGAAACGGTCGTTTACATGTAGATCAGTTTCGATACCAAAAAGGTCATCAGTATACCTACACTGTCAACCTGATATTTCTTTCGACTCACCGCTTCTGAATTACGAAAACTTGACACCACAACTTCTGAGAACTCTCAGGGAACCTGACGTTCCTCTAGTTTGGTCAGGTAGGATTTCCTTTAGTCAGGACCTATAAGTAACCTTTCTAACTACGACTTCGACTTTGAGGTTATGAAACCGGTGGACTAAGCTTCTTGACTGAGTAACCTTTTCTGGGACTACGATCATTTCTAACTTCCTCCCTCCTCTTCCCCTGCTCTCTCCTACTCTACCAACCTACCGTAGTGACTGAGCTACCTGTACTCAAACACATTCGAGACCCTCAACCACTACCTGAACCTTCGGACCACACGACGTCAGGTACCCCAACGTTTCTCAACCTGTGTTCACTCACTGACTTGACTATCAGTTGGAGTATGAGTAATCACTTTTTGTCTCTCATAAAGCAGGTTCTAGGTTTTTTTTGTTCCTACGGGTGAGAAAGATAAAATAAGTTGTAGTATAACCTTTAGTATCGTCATTGTCAGTCTATTCTTTTTCTTTTCATTACGGTTTCTCCTTTCACTTACACTTTCAGTGAGTCAGCACAGGATGAGAAACGTTGGGGTTCCTGATATGTCAGACACCGTAAGAGGTTCAGTCTTATGACCTAACCCATCGGAAAGGGAAGAGGTCCCCTAGAAGGGTTGGGTCCCTGACTTGGCAGAGGGAGTGACGTCCACCTAAGAAATGGTCGACTCAGTGTTTCACCCTTTCTTCTTCATTTTGACAGTGACAAACGTCTACTGTACTATGATATATATCTTTCGGGATTTCTGAGGTAGTTTCTTTGATAATCTTCATAATCTTCATAAGTAATTTAAACGTCCTATGTTCAAAAGACCTTAGACAACACAAAGATATATGATTGTTGTTTACTAACCTTTATCTTTAATTCTTTCGTTAGGGTAAATATTAGTGTAACCTTTCTTATTTTGTCATCCTCATTTAGATTGGTTTTATCATTTATAAACATGAGTCTATTGACATTCCATAACTACTTTGTTTAACTTCTACTGTGTCTCTTTACCTTTCTAGGTGGAAGGAGTACTTAACCTTCTCAATAGTAACAATTTTACTGGTATGAGGACTTCCTTTACATGTCGAAGTTACATTAGAGATAGTTTCAAGGTTACCATAAAAAGTGTTGACCTTTTTTATTAGGACTTCAAAGATACCTTGGTATCTTCTAGGGTTTATCGATTCCGTTAGAGTTCTTTCTTGTTTCGACCTTCTTGAGGGACTCAAGTTTATTATTATGTTTCGATGTCATTAGTTTTGTCATACCATGACCGTGTTTTTGTCTGTCTACCTAGTTACCATGTCTTATCTCTCGAATCTTTATTTGGATGAGAACATAGCCGTTAATTATTAGATGCTTTCGTCTCATTTCCTATATTTTTTTATCAAAGAAGTTATTTACCACAACCCTTTTGACCTGTCGATGAAAGTTTTTAAAATTGACCTAGTGAAAACATGAGGTATACGTTTGTATTTGATTTTTACCTACTTTCTGAATTTATAATCTGGATTTTTATATTTTGGGGATCTTTTGTGTTCGTCATATGAGAAACTATCGGAATCGTTGTGAAAAACATAGACAACGAAGTCTGTTCTCTTCGTTTTCGTTTTGATTTCTTTACCATGATATAGTTTGATTTTTCGAGAACACATCTTTTCCTTTTGTCATTGTTTTACTTTTCCGTCAGATAACTTACCCCCTTCTATAAGCACTCGTTACATAGACTACTCTTCGATTATAGGTTTTATATACTTCTTAACCACATTGAGTTTTAGTCCCTTTGTTAGTTCAACCTTTCACCAGACTCTTGGAGTTACCTGTAAGAAGGTTTCTTATGTACACCTCAAGGTTGTCTACGTACTTTTTTATTAGTTGTAGTGGTTAGTAGTCCCTTTACGTTTATGTTTGGTGTTACTCACAGATGGAGTACGGACAGTCTTACTGATCGTAGTTCCTCATACTTGACCACCGTTCCGATACCTCTTTCCCTCGAGAACTCTTAACCACCCCAGTATTTGACCACGTCAGTGATACCTTTTTGTCACACCTCCCGGGAGTTTTTTTATTCAGTACGAAAGTCGTCCAAGTGCAGACCCACAAGTCAGTTTCTTTTGTTTTGTGATTGTACTTTTCTATATACGTGGGGTGACGAGTAATGTCGTAACGAATATTATTGGTTCTGCTCCTTCGTTCGGTTTAAGGTATTCATCTATTTACCTATCTCTTCTACACTATGTGTGTGTGTGTCTGTGTCTGTGCGTGTGTCTTACCTTACAATACGTCGGTATTTTTTCTTTCGAACGGTAAACACTGTTGTATCTACCTACATCTCCCGTAGTGTGATTCACTTTATTCAATCTTTCTGTTTACGGTTTACTAGAGTGAATGTACACCATAGATTTTGTGTTTATTCGTTTTGTCTTGTTTTTATCCGAGTATGTCCCACCAACGGGTTCCCGTCCCACCACCACCCCACAACCCACCTTATCCACCTCCTCTAATTCGCCATATTTGGAGATCAAGATTTTATTTGTCTAGTACTCCTATATTATATGTCATACTCCCTACACCAGTTTTTACAACATAATTGAAACATACTCTCATCTACCAGTGACCTGAATAACACCACTGGTAAAAGGTTATTTACTAAATGTATTTACAACTTAGTGATACACCATGTGGACTTTGATTGTAGTATAACACATAGTTGAGATAAAATTATTTTTATCAATTTAGTGAGTTACTCAGTTAGGAGACGTCAACGTGGTAGGAGGAGGGACTAGCAGTTCGTAAAGTCCGTACGAGTACGGAGACCCGGGAACTTAACCCAACCGGTTTTTCAAGTAAACCTAATAATCACAAAACCTTTTTGGACCTGTTTACAAAACCAGTTGGGTTATGACCGACAAGGAAGATGCACCCCTTATAGACGGAGTCTCTACACGTCTCGATAAGGGAGGGGTTAAGTCCAGAAAGGAGTATAGTAGAGGAGACACTCTAAAGAGACTATAGGACAGATTCAGAGTAGAGACAAGGTGAGGGGAAGTGGTGTGTGTGTGTGTGTGTGTGAGGGAGGGAGGGACAGAGGAAAGAGTTGTAATAAAAAGAGGAATGGTGAAGAATCTTGTGAAGGGTCTTGTTAAGGACCGTGTATCATCCGGGAACTATTTATAAACAATTTACTTAATTGGTTGAACCTGATAGGGAAGACAAAAGAAAAGGAGTTGGAAAGATTGTGATAGTTCCAATCACAATCATCCTTCTCGTGTAGAAAGGATTTCGGTGGTGCCAAAGTCCATGATTTTAATTAGAACGAGAAGACTAGAGGGATAGTAAAAGAGATATGTTCGTATGGAACAAAATAAGGAGAAACACCTATAGTACAAAAAGTATTCAACTTTCTGACAGTGTTGGGACACGACTCGCTCAGATACCTGTGATAAAAAGGGTTGTCATAAACGAGTGAAGTACAGAGACACAGTGTAAACCATTAAGATTAAAGTGTGAAAAAGTAATAATAGTATGAACAATACCACTAGTGACTTCTACAACTAACGTCGGTACTTTAATTTTCTGCGAATGAGGAACCTTCCTTTCAATACTGGTTGGATCTGTCGTATAATTTTTCGTCTCTGTAATGAAACAGGTGTTTCCAGACAGATCAGTTCCGATACCAAAAAGGTCACCAGTACATACCTACACTCTCAACCTGACACTTCTTTCGACTCGTGGTTGCTTGACTACGAAAACTTGATACCATAACCTCTTCTGAGAACTCTTAGGGAATCTGACGTTCCTCTAGGTTGGTCAGGTAGGACTTCCTTTAGTGAGGACTTATAAGTAACCTTCCTGACTACAACTTCGACTTTGAGGTTATAAAACCGGTGGACAACGCTTCTCGACTGAGTAAACTTTTCTAGGACGGACCCTGTCTAACTTCCGCCCTCCTCCTCCCCTCCTGTCTCTTACTCTACAAACCTGCCGTAGTGGCTGCGTTACCTGTACTCAAACCCATTTGAGGCCCTCAACCACTACCTGTCCCTCCGGACCGCACGACACCAAGAACCACAGCGTTTCTCAGTCTGTACTGACTCGCTGACTTGACTTGACTTGACTACCACTAGACACTAGTCACAAGAAACGACGATGACGATACTGAATGACTTTCATGTCTACTACCAATGATACAAAATCGTCGTGTCCTAAAAACTTACTTCCATACACGTAGAAATAAAATCTGTATTACGATAACATGGTACATACATACATGACATCCGTTGTCATGTCATAGATTTGTATTAACAATATATGTGAACCTTTGGATATTCGAACACTCTGAACGAAATGACATCGTAAGTGAAATAACACTATCAGACCTTGGTTTAAACGTCGTAGACGAACCAGTGGGATATGGAAACAGTCCATGGGAAGGGTGATACATAATCTTTACACCCGTATGAATCCCCCTCCTCCTAAACTTTGTAGGTCAAGGGTTCAATCAGCTCGAGGGAAGGAGGTACATTGAGGGATTTACCTCCATCAAGGAGTGGACTGACTAAGAGAAAGGTCCGTCAGAAACTCCGGTACGAATTCACGAAGTATAACTCGGATTCGGTCCATGATGTTGAGTCGGAGGATTGGGTGTTAGTCCCAAATCGTCATCCACGAAAACACCGATCACTTTCCACCATCCATCCATGAAACTAAGAGTAAGAAAACAAAACTCGTCTTCTTTCCCTAGATCCAAATTTAAGGACGAACTACAGAAGCATCGAGACACTGAACCTCTTCAATGAACCTAAGAGAATTTTAAGTCGAATTGGTAGACAATTTATACCACTGGAAATAGAACTTTTCCCCTACACTCTTACTTTACAATGTAACGTGTGTCGGACCGTGTTCCAGCTACGAAGTAGTTCTAATTGACACGGTTCTACATTTAGTATTATTGCACATCGGTGACACAAAACACCAATTCTGAGACCTCTTATTTTCGTTCGGTTTCCAGAGAGGACTACACTACGGGTCCTCTCGAGAGGTCGTCAGTAGAAAGTCCAAGGGAAGGACTAAAAAGAAACACGGAGGACCTGTTTTCTGTCGTTAACCGTGTTTCCGGTCAACCTCGGAATAAGTAAACATTTAGTTTTCACGAGCCCCGGACCAATGACATGACAAACAACTTAACTTACCTCCGTTCATACTTTTAAACGTAAACATACTCTGAAATTTTTTATTAAAACCGTAAGTTATCGGTCCACGTAGTTATGACAAAGGTAGGACATCTCTATTTCTTCGTTTCCACGTCTGTCCAGTTCATCCAAAGGGTCCCAGTGTTTCTATTATTATTAACCTTCAACTGTTCCTAAAGATTACGGTTCTAGTCACAGGAAAAACTATATGAGTTAACGAAACGTAACCTTTATACGCGAGGGACTTGTCATAATAACATAGTAGAAAATTTTTATAAGACTAATTCTATATTTCAATCCCTTCTGTTTGACTATTGTTCTAGTCCAGAAAGAACCTTTCCCGACACAAAGACAAGGGAGTTTATTACGGGTAATCACGACGGGTTCTGGAGCCGGGTTAGACATCTTTTTCGACTGGCTCTCGTTCTTCAACTTTGGGTTCCCTATGTCACAAGGACACGTCAGACGGTTCAGGAAACCAAAACAAGCCGTAGACCCTTGTAGATTGGAGAAACCCGTTGTAATCCCAGAACATCTACAGGACTACTGATAGAAGGGAACGGTGGGTTTGTAAGGTTTACTAATGTTTAAGTTTTTTTCTTTTTTTTCCTTTTTTATACGGTCTTCTTTTGGTCACCTTCACATTGGAAACATTAAAGAGGAAGTCAGTAAAACTACGTACACCAAAGGGTGGAGGGAAGGGACTAAAACAGAGATAAATAGATAAAAATACTTCATATCAATTAAATGTTATAATATAATCAAAGTCTATACTTCTGAGTCATAAACACACACACACAAAATTTCTTTCTATAGAATTAGACAAAGTCGTAAGTCCTACGTTGTCCCTCAGTTAAGTCACGTTAAGTTCAAACTTAAGAGGAATGTGGTAAAGTAGAAGAAAGATCAGAATAGGGAGGTACTATCCACCCGAGGGAGGTCGGGATCCACCCGATACTTGAAGTCCAACGATTCTTTCGAGACAACTTTACACTCGATTGTTTATTCACGAAATTTTCGTAAATTTATATTCTGAGTCCCTCGATCCTCGATAAAGGTGATATGTACTTCTTTGATTCCTTTAGTTCTACTGACTGTCATCGACTGTTCGAACGGAAAGAAAACTACATCCCCCCGTAGACCATGGGTATAAATTTTCGTTAAATACGTCATCTGAGTTATAAACATCGACGATTCAGTGACGATTCAGTGAAGTCAGCACAGGCTGAGACACGGTGGGGTATCTGCCGTCGGGTGGTCCGAGGGGGCAGGGACCCTAAGAGGTCCGTTCTTGTGACCTCACCCAACGGTAAAGGAAGAGGTCACGTACTTTCACTTTTCACCTTCACTTCAGCGAGTCAGCATAGACTGACAAGCGTTGGGGTACCTGACGTCGGGTGGTCCGAGGAGGTAGGTACCCTAAAAGGTCCGTTCTCATGACCTCACCCCACGGTAACGGAAGAGGTTATAAACATCGATAACCCCTCTATAACCGAAGACTCCCCTAAGAATACGGAGAATAGAGAAATCCGAATCTAGAGACAGATAGAGGTGAGGAGGGATTACGGTGTATAGACTTCCCCCACTTAGACACACTACAACAGAATGAAACACAATCTCCCACGTCCGGTCGATGATTCTCGTCGTCTCATTTGTCCTGCTCTCATGTCTAAGACCCTGTTCCATCGTCCAATCACAATGTCGAGACGATGAATGATGAGTACCGACACACTGATACCGGTTTCAGTAATCGGAGAGACACGGACTTTTTTTACTCGAATTATCAAAGATTGATTATCTAAATATATTCCTTATTTACTTAAATATGAATATTTCGTAAACTATTTAACTAGTTATAATGAACCAAGAACTAACTACAATGGGTTCAAGACAATGATTACTAACAAACAAAGAAAGATAAGTTTTATATTTGTAGACCTTCTTCCTACAACGATTCTTCTTCGTAATCGATAACTCATTTCTAATCTTGTTTCCGACCTTGTCACTCCTTCCTCTTCTCTTCGTCCTAAACTCCATACCGTCGATTCGTCCCGACATCCCATATCCAAACCCCTAAAAAAAAAAATTAGTCTCTTTCTAGTATTAGAGTAAAAGTAATTAAAAAAAGTAACTCCTACCTTCTATCTTGCTCTCACCTTTTTTGATCCTCTATTACTTTATCCTACGATTCTCCACTACCACCGAATTAGGTCCCACCCTGAGATGCCTCTTCCGTTACCGTGGGGTGAGGTCATGAGAACGGACCTTTTAGGATACCTGCCTCCTCGGACCACCCGAGGTCAGGTACCCCAACGATTCTCATCCTATGCTGGCTCGCTGAAGTGAAAGTGAAAAATGAAAGTACGTAACCTCTTCCTTTACCGTTGGGTGAGGTCACAAGAACGGACCTCTTAGGGTCCCTACCCCCTCGGACTACCCGACGGTAGATACCCCAACGTGTCTCAACCTGTGCTGACTTCGCTGAATCGTCGTCGTCGTCCTTGTTGGACAATTTGTCGCTCCAGTTACAGGTTTCCCTGACTCGACTGTTCCCCATAACCACCGAATCTAATCTCACTATCGCCAACTCTACTATTCTTCACAAGTCTAAGTCCTGTATAAACCTTTTATCTTGACTGTACTCATTGACCTAGATAGAGTCTGTGGTCTGAAGAAAAAAAAAATTAAACAAAGAAAAATTTAACTTAAATAAAATAATAATAATAATAAAAATGAAATGTTATAACATAACCAAAACGGTATGTAGTTGTACTTAGGCGGTACCCACGTGTGCACAAGGGGTAGGACTTGGAGGGAGGGTGGAGGGAGGGGCATGGTATGGAGACCCAGTAGGGTCACGTGGTCGGGGTTCGTAGGACATAGGACGTAACTTGGACCTGACCGTTAAGCAAAGTCTGTCCTTTGTATTTTTCCCACATATTTGAGTTTGGGTTTTGTTATTTCATTTACCGTTGTCCTAGTATGAATAGTTATTAATGGAATTTGCATTTACCCAACTTACGGGGTTGGTTTTCTGTTTCCGACCGACTTACCTATGTTTTTGTTCTGGGGATATATATAACAGATGTGCTCTTACCGTCTGAAGAAAAACTCAAGGACTAGTGAGGAAATTTTGTTCGTCTTTACAATCTAATTAAAATGACCGACACATTCACAAGAGAACATACCTATATAAAAATGACCAAAGTCTTATAGACTTTTTAAGGAACGGACCCAATGATGTTGTCGGAGGATTGATTGTAGTGACGGAGATTAGAACGGGACGAGTTTAGACACATAAAGATTACATCTAAATATCACTCACCAGAAAGAATTCGTGTTTTCACTAAAACAATCAGAAGAGAACCTTGGCAAGTCAACTATTTGTTTAATATGGGATTTATGAAACAGGACTGGAAGTTCTGGAAAGGAAAGGACGGGAAATAAGCGGAGAGACGAGACACGTAGTCGATAAACCTTGAAGAATGTAGGCCTATTGTTTGAGAAGAGAAGACATAGACCCGGAAACGCTCAGAGTGAGGTATGTAGACCTTGTATGAAGGACCATCTAAAAGATGAATAATTAAACACACACAGATCCTCAGTGGAGGTGAATCTTCAACAGATCCCGGGAGGAGGTCAAGTCTTAATTCCAAAACGAGACAAGAGGAGATCGGGACCACGAGTCATTTATAGACTATTTGTAGTCAAATAGTATGTGATTTGCAGAATACGTAACCTCTTCCTTTACCGTTGGGTCAGGTCACAAGAACGGACCTCTTAGGGTCCCCGCCCCCTCGGACCACCCGACGGCAGACACCCCAGTGTGTCTCAGTCTGTACTGACTTCGCTGAATCGTCGTTTGTAGGACATTCCTTTAAAGGACGAATGTATAGACAGAGATCATATCTGAATTCCAAGACGAAGCAGGAGAGCATCGTGACCACTACTGGACACCGACCAAAGATCATGTGACACCCGAGGGACTCCTGTTGCCAGGATACGGAAAGTGTCTCCATCGGGAACACGAATTGCATCATAGACTGTGTATTGACAGTGATAATTTTATACAATCCTTATACTTACTCCAGACTACGAACTGGTCTACAGAGTTTCGTTCAGTGGTTCATGGTTCAGACCAAAAGTCTAACCGTTCAGTCAAATAATCGTATTAGTAACGAAACGTCTTACCGTGGTTTGTTTTGATTTATAGTTACAGTTAAATGTTGTCTTAGACGGTCCATTAGGTATGTTAGGGTTGTTCGTTAGAAGACACGAAAGTGGTAGATTATTGTAAAGTACCCCTTTTAAGAACAGATTAGTTCCACCTCATTCGTGACAGGTGGTACAAAAAGGGCACCTCACGTCAACTTTTAGGACTTACCTTACTGACCTCGTCGAAAAACTCGTAAGACTTTTCATTTGTCATTACTCACCTAACCCCTTTTTGTGTTAACTCTTACGATGACGCAGTACGTACTCTAAAAACCTAGAAAAGGAAGTCTCAGAGGTCTCGATCTCAGTTCATTTCTTTCACTTTCACAATCAACGAGTGAGCACAGGCTGACGCTGGGGCACCTGACATCGGTCGGTCAGAAGAAACAGGTACCCTAAGAGGTCCGTTCTTAGGACCTCGTCCAACGGTCAAAGAAGAGGCCTCATAGAAGGACTGGGTCCCTAACTTGGGTCCAGAGGACGTAACGTCCGTCTAAGAAATGACAGACTCGGTCGTCTGTCGGGGTTTGTCCATGGTCTGTTTTTCTCGAGATGCTCTCCAGGAGGAAACACCAGACACCTTTCCCCGTGGGATGTTCAATTCCTCTCACCCTCCTTAAGGTAAAAGCAAAAAACAAACAAAAGGACACATTCAGGACCTCGTCGGGCCGTCTCTACCACCATCGCTTCCGGTGCCACCGACCCGTCCGTGGATACTAAGTCCTTCCTTTGGGAAGGGGTACTGGACTCCTTGACAGGGGTTTTCATGCCCCTTTGAGGAACAACGAAAAAAGGTAAGAACTCGGAGAGGGGTGAACCGAGGGTACCGTCAGATCGACCCCTTGTCCTATATACTCCGTCTTCATCTTTGATTTCGGAAACTGAAAACGGGTCTCCAGGTTCTTACCCTCCTTTCTCTAACCCTCGACCCTTCAAAGTCCCTCTGGTCCTTGTCCCTTCTAGAGTTCTTTTGCTAACGTACTTTAACTTATACTTGAGGACCCGAGGGACGACTCAACGCGTCCCTACCTAAACTGGGACCAGTCGTGTGGTCTCAAGTCTCCTCCCTTGTTGTCCTATCTTAAGACGGACTTAGGGTCTGAGTGGGTTACTCCGTGTGGAAGTCGTTTGAGACTAGCTTGATGTCTCCGAGACTTTTGACACGACTGTCACCCTGGTGTCGGTGTCTTCCGTCCATACTTGAATGTCGGATTTCGTTTGGTCCGACTAAAGATTAAAAAAATTTTTTAGTCAAAAGAGACATTCTATTGATATAGACTTTATAGGACTTGGTACTCTACTGTGCACCGCATTTCCCTGGTAGACACTAGTGACCCCCACGACATTCTCAGACATAAGGGTTTACGAGATGAAACCAGCCGTATCGGAAAGAAATCGACAGAATTATCTTTGAATCTTAATATAAGGTGACAAAAAATAGAACGACGAATCCGGGATTTCTCTTTAACACCGAAGAATTCATTAACTAAACAACTGAGTGAGTCTCTAATTCAATAACTAATTTGTCTATAAATAATTCGGGAATGATATCCAGTCTATAATACGATGTCCCCAGGGTTTGGGGACCCAGTCCCTGGTCATGACCGGTCACCGGACAATCCTTGGTCCGGTGTGTCGTCTTCCACTCACTGTCCGTCCGCTCGTTTTAAAGTGGACATAAATGTCGACGAAGAGTAACAAGAGACAAGTGGGCTTCTACTTCGGTAGATCAACATCCTTCGAGTCCCGAGGGTGACTAGGACGCAATACTACTCAACATATTAATAAAGTAGTATATAACGTTACATTATTATTATCTTTATTTCATGTGTTATTTACTTTACGTGAACTTGGTAGAGCTTTGGTAGGGGTGGTGGACAGACACTTTTTTAACAGAGGGTACTTTGACCAGGGACCTAGGTTTTTCCAACCCCTGGTGACAAAAAGACCTACGACGGCTAAGGTCGTACTCACTGTATCATAGAGGAGTCTTTGTGAGTCGGACACTCTCTGACCGAGTCCCTATCTGCACACACCACCCGGGTTCCTCAAGGTGGAATAGTCCGTTCCAAATTTCAGTTAAGATTTCTTTAGTTGGGACTTATAAGTAACCTTCCTGATTACGATTTCGAGGTTATGACACCGGTGGACTACGTTTCTCGACTGAGTAACTTTTTCTGACGTTACGACCCTTTTTGACTCCCGTCCTCCTCTTCCCCTGTTGTCTCCTACTCTACCAACCTACCGTAGTGGCTGAGTTACCTGTACTCAAACTCGTTTGAGGCCCTCTATCACCCCTTACCCCTTCGGACCGCACGACGTCAGGAACCCCAGTGTTTTCTCACCCTGTGCTGACCCACTGACTTGTTGTTGTGCTTCGGGGCTCACGAGTAAAATAGGTCCGAAGAAAAGAATAGGAGACTCACCATCCCTTCTCTCCCGTACAATTAATCAACCGTACAATTGTGTGTTTTGTTGATCTGAAGTAAGTCGGTATAAACGAAACGAGTTCCTACTCAAACATCTCAGAGGACTTCCCGTCCGGGTCCCAGTCGTACTCCTAGACACGTTGGGGCTCGAACGGTCGACGAGGAGGTCCGACCCAGACAGTAGTCGTAGACCTCTCTCCTTCACCTTCGCCCCATCGTACCGACAAGGGAGAAACAAAGAAAGAAGTCTCGACCCAAGAGACTAAATCTTGTGAAGTGTAAGGTAGGATTAAAATGATAACAAATTAGTTTAGTCTTCCGAGGTTTCCCTATTCGTCGTTGACTTTAGGAAGTTAGACACTAGTGTCAAATTAAAATGTCGTGAGTTTCGGACAAGAAATTAAGTAGACCCCTTGGCCTTGAAACTTCAACGACAATTTGTTTCCCTTTAGTCTGAGAATTACGTCTTAGTCTCTTCCAGACTCTAGGTTCCCTGGAACTGATCTCTCGGAGATCAAGGTTTCGACGTCTTTCGTTCGGGAACCCGACTTAGACCGGAAATCAATACAAAGCAACCCGGATGCACGATAACACACCTTTAAAGCGTATTTTTAGTTCGAAACATGTGAGACACCCTTTTAGTCTTCAATGGTGTTATGACCATAGTCTGAGACTGTACCGTTTACGGCTGGACAAACAGAGAACGTAACAGAGAACCTGCGATACGAGTGACCTCTAGCCGTGGAGTATCAGACCAGGTCGTGTGAGTGACCTCCTTTTATTCCGGCTCTCTCCCTTTTCATGTAGGGATTTCAGGATGGACACCAATCGCTGTCGACCGGGGTCTGGAAAACACAGGTTGGAGAACCTGACTTCGACAAAAGTACACCCTCCGCTTCCTCTAGTACTAAACTGTGAGAAAAGTCGTTTAATTAATACTGGTCTCTCATTGTTTTGGTCGTTGTTAAATAAAAAATTTTTAGGGTTTCGCCAAGAAACACAATCGGGAATATGATCTATGACTTTATGAAACCCTAGTAGAAGTAATAAAGGAAAGATGAGTGGTCATCCCCTTTCTATCATTTCCCTTCCTCCTATATTCTTTTCCCTAAGTTCCCCCTTTTTTCACTTTGACAATCAACGAGTCAGTCCAGGTCTGAGAAACACTGGGGTACATGACATCGGACGGTCCGAGGAGACAAGTACCTTAAGAGGTCCGTTCTTACGACCTCACCAACGGTAAAGGAAGAGGTCCCCTAGAAGGAAGAGGTCCCTAGTTTGAACCCAGAGGTCGTAACGTCCGTCTAATAGTAGACTCGGTGGTCCCTAAGTTCCCTTCCTCTGGTATTTAGATGTTCCCAGGCAACCTATTGTATAACATTGTAACGTCACTTTGTTTAAGAGGGGCGAGAGTAAATAAAAGATGAGTAAGGAATGCGTAGACCGTTTACCTAAGGTAAATATGAGTCACCTACTCTGTTATTAAACAAAGGACGGCACTGTCTTCCCGTCTCGTAGGGGGATCGGTCTTAATTAGAAAACGGTAATGTGCGAGGGTGTCTTTACACAAATATGGAGATAATGCTGTGTTTTACGAAAGACGGTACGTAATCCTAATAGACACACGAACAGACACGGGTGGTGTCTCATACTCGTAGGACTTCTGAATTTTGACAGAACAAATCCGACATAGGAGGTGTCAAGGGTTGTGTCACCGTAACTTACTTGTTAGGTAAAAAAGTGAATTGTAAATGATTCGTGAAGAAACCGCGTTTTCGGAGATATTTCTATGGTACCCTAAGTCCCTAACTAAGTCTTATCTGAATCTAAGCAAGTCTCGAAGTTCGTCTAACCCGGGTGTGACTAAGACCTATATAACGTAACGAACATGGATCTTGTTACCCGTATTATTACCAACCAATATACTTACTACTCGAGGGTAGTAAGTGACCACCGCGTCATCATTTCTTTGACGGACGATCACGTCGTCTGTATTCTCTGTAACCAAGTCAGGGACCCAGTCCCTCTAGGGAACCTCCTCCTGTACCGTTGGGTAAGGTCATAAGAACGGACCTCCTAGGGTACCTGTCTCCTCGGATCGTTCGATATCAGGCACCCCAACGTTTCTCACCCTGTGTTGACTTCACTGAATCGGACGCATATTTACTACTTACTTATACTTGTCTGAATGACAGATCACTAAGTCTGTCTCTTTACTTACAATCTTACTTCTACTTCCACGCAAGAACCCTCGCATCCAAGTCAGTCAAGTCAAGTCAGCGAGTCGACACAGACTGAGAAACGCTGGGGTACTTAGAATTGTGCGGTCCGAAGGGACAGTAGTGGTTGAGCGCCTCAGATGGGTCTGAGTACACGTAGCTCACACTACGGTAGGTCGGTAGAGTAGGAGACAGGAGGGAAAGAGGAGGACGGGGGTTAGGGAGGGTCGTAGTCCCAGAAAAGGTTACTCAGTTGAGAAACGTACTCCACCGGTTTCATGACCTCAAAGTCGAAGTCGTAGTCAGGAAGGTTACTTGTGGGTCCTGACTAGAGGAAATCCTACCTGAACCAACCTAGAGGATCGTCAGGTTCCCTGAGAGTCCTCAGAAGAGGTTGTGGTGTCAAGTTTTCGTAGTTAAGAAGCCGCGAGTCGGAAGAAGTGTCAGGTTGAGAGTGTAGGTATGTACTGGTGACCTTTTTTGTTTCCAGGAACTGATCTGCCTGGAAACAACCGTTTCATTACAGAGACGAAAAATTATACGATAGATCCAATTCTAATCATTTTATTTCTTGACCAATCCTGGTCAATCCACTACATCCCGAACTTGTCCAAGATCACTACAGTTCGACCCTCCGTGTTGGATGCTTTCCCAACTTTCTTTGACTACTGTAGTATATTTGGTAAGTCGGAAATAAGAATTGTGAAATACACGGAGAAGACCCAGTCCTTCGTACCGTTGTGACCCTTGGGTCTCGACATCGGTGTTTAGATCTCTGTGACCAAACATTATAGACATCGATGAACTTAAATTTGACACGGACTTTATGTCCGTCAACTGGGGATTTACGAGTATAACTTTACGTTTACTTCCGTCGTAGACGTCTCTCTTCTGGACAGAGGTCCCTCGATGTCTTTGAGTTGTCTCTGACACATGAAGATGCACGTTTTGTGGTTTAAAATTTAAATTTACTAAGTGGTACCTTAGGTCCAGCCGTCGGGAAACTACTACCTATACAATAAAGTCTATCACATAGGGAAAATAAGTGTAATGTCTAAAAACTCCTTGAAGGTATACCACACATTTACTTCCTTCTTAAAGTGTCCCTATACTTTCGACCGCCAATATTATAATAAATTTTCTGATACAACGTTTTTCGGGATCGCAAGGTAAGAGGAATGATATGATTCTGGTTTAAAGATCCGGTTTGGAAAGGACGAACCGACATATAGGATGAACCAGGTAGAAGTAATGGTGATAAGAAAAAGTAAAATTAACACAAAGTATTATAAAGGACTTCTGAACTGAATGGGTAAAGATAAACTACTCGAAGGATAGTATAAAATTTCGTACCAAATTGTTAGTGAAATCACACGTCGAAACGATCTCAATAAGTCCATCTTAAGAAAAAGGTCCCGAACGAGTAAACCTTTTATTTCTTTTATTATGGAAGCACATCTCAACACTGTTAATTTCTGTTATATACATGTTCAGTTCTGGGACATTCCCATGAACGACAACAACATATAGACGACGACTATTCAGTGAAGTCAGCACAGACTGAGACACACTGGGGTATCTGCCGTCGGGTGGTCCGAGGCGACAGGGACCCTAAGAGGTCCGTTCTTGTGACCTCACCCAACAACATATAGATCATGTTAAATTACGTTCTGCAGTGACCTAATCACATTCCATAAACATTTTAATCGTGAGGGTGGAAACTTTTAAAGTCTTAATGATATAAAAAATAAGTGTTTTACAAGGTCTCAAATACGAAGACTTTTATTCACTACGATTGTTAAATTCAAGGTAATTCTGAAAATGAAGATTAATTTTTATTGTTCGTACGATTTACTTTTGGGGTAGAGTATATTATTCGTGATCTTCACTTCATCTTTTAATTTTTTTTTTTTGATGTGACGTCACATATTTGGACATTTACGTCTCAAGTGTTTAACATGTGTACCTCCTAATTAGTAGTACAGATTATGTTCTCTGAACTAATCCCGTCTTCCTAAACATATTTTACTATCTGTAACCTAGCGAAAATATTTTTACAAAAATACTTCGTGGAAGAATACTCATACGATCAATATTCACCGATGCTGCGGTGAACATGGTCGAGGAAATAATATCTCCAATGAAATTTTACTGTTATTACAGTGAAAGTTGTTACTGTTACTAATAAAAGATATCTACTGAATTAAAACTTTTCAAGTTTCCGTCAGTAATTTCCTCTTCTCTACCCTCTTCTTTCATAGGGGGTGTACGATCTACGACACACGAACTGTAAGTAATGGAATAAATTGGGAGTGTCGTTTGTATTTTCGAGCTATTCGTAACAGGAGACGGAACCAAATCTACTCTTTTAAACCTGAGTCTCTCAATTTCATTTTACGGGTATTCGTACCCCTACTGGGTCTCTCTACAACACCCCTCCCTCCACCCTCCCCCCAAGTACAAACCCTTGCGTACATTCTTAATTTCTAAAATTTTAAAATTTTTTATTTTTTATTTTTTATTTACGACTTTTTTTTTTTTTTGATTTTGAATTTTATCCTAAAGTTTGAGTCATAGAAGGGAAAAATATTTGCATTGTTCGAATTAAAACACTGATAGTAAAAGGAAGTGACCTTTTGTTCTTATTCGTAGGGATGATTGAAGACTCCTGTCGTGAACTCGTTTATTTACTCTCCAATATACATTTTCTAAGACTAATTATCATTACCCATATAAATAACTCTTTACTGATAATAAGATTAAATCGGTAAAATTTTCGGGAGATTCATCAACGATGGTAATCAGAGTGAATTAAAGAAATTGTTCCTTTGACTCAAAACGTCTGTAAAGTGAAAAAGATTCTTGAGTGTCTAGTT
Source organism: Capra ibex (assembly GCA_006410555.1). Lineage (NCBI taxonomy): Eukaryota > Metazoa > Chordata > Mammalia > Artiodactyla > Bovidae > Capra > Capra ibex. The sequence goes on along the minus strand of SJYO01038983.1, from coordinate 5,602,055 downwards.
TTCCCGAAGGGACCACCGAGTCTATCATTTATTAGGCGGACGTTACGTCCTCTGGTCCAAGTTAGGGGACCCAATCCTTCTAGGGGACCTCTTTCCTTACCGATTAGTGAAGTCATAAGAACGGACCTCTTAAGGCACCTGTCTCCTCTGACCATCCGATGTCAGGTGCCCCAGTGTTTCTCAGTCTGTGCTGACTCGTTTATTGTGATGATATCCGACGACGATGACGGCGACGATTCAGCGAAGTCAGCACAGGCTGAGACACGCTGGGGTATCTGCCGTCGGGTGGTCCGAGGAGACAGGGACTCTAAGAGGTCCGTTCTTATGACCTCACCCAACGGTAAAGGATGAGGTGTCCAACTTTTGTGTAGTTTAATGAACATAGAACTGACTCGTAAAAAGTTTGTGACGTCGTGACATAATTGTATCTCTTAGTGACTCCCCAACATTCTTTGGTAAGAAACTTTATGATTGAAAAAATAGAGAACCTGAATCAGGGTTGAATTGAGATACGGTAGTACAGTGGTCTGTACGGTAGTCTTACGATCTGTCTGTGGTGTGTCGGGTCCAGGAAAGGGCACCTAACCACAGATTATGTTACATAACTTCAGTTTCGGATCATTGTACCCTCCGTGATCTGATTTAGAGGAGCTCTGACGAGTTACTCCCTGACTAAAAAGAACGAAAGGTAGTAAGACGCTGAGGTACAACCTAAGTCACCACAGGGTTATAATTGTTGACCTGTTGGTGAACGATTAGTGACATAAACTCAAGGTTAAGTTGATAAGTAAAAAGATTATTAATGTTAAAACAAAGATAGGTCACAGGGTACCCAAACAAAACGTAAATGACTTCCTTTGTGTTATATTAATTTTCTTACATTAATTTTATTTGTATCTAAGTCTAAAATCGAGAGATAAACAGTCAATATACGGGAAAAGACCCGTTCGGTCCTTTGGAGAAACTCAAACGAGAAGACATTTTATTGTTGTTATGATAGACTCCTAGTTCTCTCCCGGTCGCTTAGTTTCTCCTTTGTTACTTGGTAAAACGTTAAGATTATCTAATCACAATAATAAAAGATTAGATATCTAGACTCTTATTCTAGAGGTTTCTTTATAAAGCGGACAGAGTAAGACCAGACTAATGATAGATGTTACTTCGTCAAGTCTCGACTCTGTAACATGAAACTTTTCTTAAAGACTGAAAAATTCAGATTAAAAACGAGTTCAGAATTCGTTTTAAATTCAAAGAAGTCACATTAATAACGACCTCCAATTCCACCTTGGACAGAAACCCACACAATCGACGCCGAGTAGGTATCCGCAAACAGGTCAGAGATTTTATAGGAAATAAAGAATCAGAGGTCCTAACTAGGTAAAAAATTTTCCACCTCACCTTTTGGTACCTCAATTTCGTAATTTATAAATGTTTCTATAAGGTTGATATATGTTAGAAAATAGGTTTCTTCGGTAATTTTTATAATAGTATATATTCTTCCTTATTTCTATTCTTTGACGAATTTATGTGTCGAATACCATAGTAATACTTTTATGTAAGTCAAGTAATGTTGAATCTGAAGTTAGGAAGACAAGGTACCCTAGTAGTCGAGTCGCGACCCAAGTCTGGCGTACGATCCCCTCTTGTCACTTCCCCTCCCCTGTGGACAGAGAACTGTCCACAAAATAATTTATACATTATAACAACAACAAGTCATCGATTTAACACAGACTAAGAAACACTGGGGTACCTGATGTCGTACGGTCCGAAGGGACAGGAAGTGGTAGAGGATCTCAAACGAGTTTGAGTCCAGGTAACTCAACCATTACGGTAGGTCGGTAAAGTAGGAGACAACAGGGGAAGAGGAGGACTGGAGTCATAAATGGACGTAGTTCCAGAAAAGGTTACTCAGTCGAGAAGCGTAGTCCTCCGGTTTCATAACCTCGAAGTCGTAGTCAGGAAGGTTACTTATAAGTCCTAAATAAGGGAAATCTTAACTGACCAAACTAGAGGGACGTCAGGTTTCCTGAGAATTCTCAGAAGAGGTCGTGTTAAGTTTTGGTAGGTAAGAAGCTGTGAGTCGGAAGAAATACCAGGTTGAAAGTGTAGGTATGTGCTGATGACCTTTTTGGTATAGAAACTGATCTGTCTGAAAACAGTCGTTTTACTACAGAGACGAAAAATTATACGACAGATCCCGAGGTTTGAGTGACGTCTACCACTGACTTCGGTACTTTAATTTTAATTTCGAAAAGAAGAGGAATCTTCTTTTCGACAGTGGTTGGGTCCGTCGTATAATTTTTGGTCTCTGTAATAAAACGACTGTTTCCAGACAGATCAGTCTCGATACCAAAGAATCATCAGTACATACCTATACTCTCAACCTGGTATTTCTTTCAACTTGTGGTTTCTTAACTACGAAAACTTGACACCACGACCTCTTCTGAGAACTCTCAGGAAACCTGACGTTCCTCTAGTTTGGTCAGTTAGGATTTCCTTTAGTCAGGACTTATAAGTAACCTTCCTGACTACGACTTCGACTTTGAGACTATGAAACTGGTGGACTACACTTCTTAACTGAGTAACCTTTTCTGACACTAAGACCCTTTCTGACTTCCGTCCTCCTCTTCCCCTATTGTCCTACTCTACCAACCTACCGTAGTGGCTGAGTTACCTGTACTTGAACTTGTTTGAGGTCCTCAACCACTACCTGTCCCTCCGGACCACACGACGTCGGGTACCCCAGAGTTTCTCAGTCTGTATTGACATGTTAATTTGACTTGTCTTCAAACAGTATCGAAAATAAAGTTCCTCGTTCACAGAAATTAAAGTACCGACGTCAGTGACAGGTGTCATTAAAACCTCGGGTTCTTTTATTTTAGACAGTGACAAAGGTGAAGGAAGGGAAGATAAACGGTTCATCCCTACTCTGACTTACAGCACTAGAATCAAAACACTTACAACTCAAATCCGGTCGAAAAAGTGAGAGGAGAAAGTGGGAGTAGTTCTCCAAGAAAGTCAGGAGAAGCGAAAGACGGTGACCTCACTATATAAGACGTAAGGACTCCACCAACTATAAAGAGGACCGTCAGAATTAGGGTCGAACACTAAGTAAGTCGGACCGTAAAACGTACTACATTATCTGTAAAGAAATAAGTAAGTTGTTCATAACTCGTGGTTGATATATGAGGTCGACAAGTTCGACTCAAAAGTCATCCATGAACAATTCGTGGACCACATAAATTATTAGATATTTTAACGGAGCACCGTCGGTTCTTCAGTCGAGGTACACACACGTGTACGAAATCGAATAAACCTCAATGTGTCGGCCTTCAAACTCCAACGAAACGATGAATGATCGACACATTAGAATCCGTTCAGTCAATTGCAATGATTCATAAAAAAGAAGGTAAAAAAAGGTATTTTCTTACGATTTCCATCAATATTCTAACAACTCTCGAATTTTATTCTGTCTCGGATCGTTCGTTTATTGACGAATAATTTACAATTAATACTATTACTACTACCATTACTTCAGTGAATATAGTAAAGGTTAATATCTTAATTCGCTATCATTTGAAGTAATAAACCAACGGATCTTAGGTTTAGGGAAGGATTATGACTTAAGGAGTAACATGAATCTAAGATCTTCTGATATATAAGGAAAGTAATCCCTTCGACTTCATCGACAAAGGAGGACGTAAGAGGTACGGGACCAACGGTCCATTGTCCTTACATTGGGTCCGAGTTCCTTAACCTTCGAAAAAGGGTCCTTAGACCTCTTTCACTTTATTTAGTTTCGTACCGACGATAAATAAGTTTTATTTCACTCACCTACCCCAGGTTCACGTCTATATGAGACCGGTTTGACGACTTTCGACTCGACGGACAAAGTACCGGAAACCCTTGACCAGGTTCAAATGGTTGAATCAGGAGGTCGATGGTTATCTAGGACCCTCCGGTGTCATAAGGAGGTCACTAATATTGGGTTTAGGGCTGTACTCAGTCTAAGAACAAACCTTTTCGTTGGACAATAGTCGACCTGTTGATTACCTGATTAATAAACTTAAGATTAAGATGACAATTAAAAACATTATTAATGACCAAAATCAGATAGATCATAAAGTACCCATAAATATACCCACGGATGTCAGGTTCTCTCCGTTTAATAAATTAAAATATAACTTCATCTTGGTACCTGGTTTTCTAAAGACCTTGACTTAATAAACTGTTTCTCTTACGTCTATAGTTTAAATTGAGTGTTAAGGAGTAGACCCTGTCGTCTACGGAACATGGGACCTTCCACTGAAGTACTACCTCTTGTAAGAGGTCAATGGACACTGATAAACTTGGTTGATTAAGTCAAATCTTTCTTAGTCGTCTACTGAAAAGAAGAGAGAGTAGTGATTAACTCCAAATTAATTTGGAACGAACTCTTGTATTTTCCTTTGGGACCAGGTACGGATGAAGAAGTGGAGGAGGTTTCTTTCATTCTCTGTACCTTCCTTCTTTTTTATTGTAGTCTATTTCACCCTAGTCTCTGAATTTTAAAGTCCGTAGTTCCCTTACGGGTGTTTTGTTTTAAACGGTACACGAAAACTCCGTCAGTCAAGTTTATGGTTAAAACAACAGGGTTTAGAGGGTGTACTACAGGCTAATGGGAATCAATAGGTCTTAAAATTTATTTGTGGGTGAAACTTCCTCAAATGATTTACGGTTTATTTCACAAAATCTTGGTAATTTATGGGAACTTATTCCAAAAATGTAAAACGATCTTAAAGGGTCTACGTTGTATGTGGTTAAGTTCGTCTTAGACCTTTTGTAAAACTGGACCTTGTAAACACCTTCGTTCCCAAACGTGTACCAAGTATTTACGTGTTTGGAGAACACAAAGATGACATGGGTCATCTCTAAACACTGAATGTGAACAAACTCAACGTAAAAAGTTTGTAACATTTAAAACCGTCTTAAGAATCTTAGTGTAAGAAAAAAGATAACAACAAGAATCTTAGTGTAAGAACATAAATAAGACTTTACGACCCTAAGTATTCTTCGAGACACTTTAAAGATCTCTTTTTATGACACGTCTTCTTTTTACGATGATCACTATACTAAAAAACTTAAAATGATTTACGACCTCTGACACACGATACCTGACTGAACACAGGGGAGTTTTAAGTGTGTAACGACAGGGTTGATGGTCTCACAACTGTCCTGGAACCTCCCCCGATAAACCCTACCCCGGACACTCTAGACTCCCACCCCGGGAGTAGTACCCTAATCTCAGGAATACTCACTCGTCTCTGTGGTCTCTCCTCCACCGACAGACGTTCGGTCCTTCTCCAGGGAGTGGTGTCGGGTTGGATGACCGTGGTACTAGAACCAACCCGAATTTATAAGGTCCGTTGTCATAAAACAAAACCATCAGACTTGACTCTGTGACAATTTACGAAGTACCCATGGTCAGATACAAGAAGAGTATTCTGGTGATAGTTCATCCGTAAATTATAGTAGGGTTTGAATGTTCTCTTCTTTCACACCTTTCTCGTAAAGTCATTGAACAGGTCACAACAACAAAGTAGTACTTCAGCACAGACTGAGATAACGTTGGGGTACCTGACATCTGGGTGGTCTGAGGAGTCAGGTACCCTAAAAGATCCGTCCTCATGACCTCGTCCAACGGTCATGAAGTCCTGAAAGTAAGAAGTCCCCTAGAAGAACTAGGTCCCTAGTTTGGGTTCAGAGAACGTAGAGGACGTGTCCATCCCCCTAAGAAAGGGTCACGAGAAGGCCCTTCGGGAAACAGGTCACATTGTTTCGATGATTCGTCTTTTCAGTCCTATATTTACTGAAACCGTAAACTGTCCGATCAGGTTACGGTTGTTAACGGAGAGATATTGCTACAGAATTGAAAGGCAAACACGTTTAAGTGGTGAGTCCTTAGTCAGTGTAAACAGTATATGTTAAATAAACAGTGATATACATTTAAATGGAGTACCAAGAAACACTTTGTAAAAATCCAGAGATCACCAGGGACTAGAAGGACGTCTATGACAGACTTTGTGTCTATAATTCCTGTCAAAAGTAAACGGACCTTCAAGAAGTACGGAGGTCCAAAGATCAGAAGAAGACTGACGGTCAGTAAAACGAGGCCCCGAGAGGTAATCGTACCGTACGGTGACGCCATGGCCAGGGTGAAGAGAGTAAGCAGACGTCTGTAGATGGACACATTGAAGTTTGAACTTTATAAAACACGCTTTGAGTAAAGGAAATGGGTGGGACAGGGGGAAAAGAGAAAGGGGATGATTGTTTTAAAAGAGCTCTTGGATATCAACTTTAGAACTTCAGTGGAAACTGTGAGGGAGAGGGGAGTCGGGACGTCTTCTAGTGGTTCCAATGTGGTGAGGACACAGTAAGCTGTCGTGTACGGCAATGTGGGAGTCTAAGGGTCATCGAAGTACGTTATTTTCAAGTAAAGAACGAGTGTAGGTCATGACTGGAGACAAAGTAGGTTACTTGAAGTTTACTATGACAGTCTAATTGCAAAAATTCACACTAAAAACAGTATATTAAAAGAACGAGTTTACAAAAACAGTTAATGAATTCTACATCTTCTTTTGAGGGGGGCAGTACCGGATCGTGTGAACTAGGAATTCTGTAGAAAAGGGTGAAAGTGCCGGGTCGGAATAGACAACAAGGTATACTGTGAAGGTGAGACCAACTTTGTTCAAATGGAAGGTAATAGACTTGACCGGAACATAAAAAAGTCGAGGTAAGAAGGTAAAAAAATCAGAAGGTTCGAACCTTGTGGGACGGAGTTTGAGAGGGAGAACGTCGGGTCGGTCTGACGTCCTGAATGCACGATCGGCATAACACTTCGGGATTGCAGGGGTCTACGTCCGCAAAGGATGGAAACGATTACGGATCTCGTGAAGTCCTGGTGAAGTGAATCAAAGACGAATTGGACACATCGAAATAGCAAAAAATCACTTAATTAACAACCGGCACGACCCGAAAGAGACCAACGACACTTGCCCCAGCGGGAGGCCAACGCCACACGCCCGAAGAGTGACGCCACTGAAGAGAATAGCGCCTCGTGGCCGAGATCTCACGGTCGAAGTCACCAGCGCGACGAACGTGAATCGACGGGACGTCAGAAGGACGTAGTCCCTAACTTGGGTACAGGGGACGTGCCCGTCCATCTGAGAGGTGGTCCTGGTGGTCCCTTCAGGACATATTGGAATAAAATTTCCATAGAGGTCTATTTAATATTCTAGGGACCTTTCTTCTTTCTCTAGTTAACGATCGATTAGAAACGTAGGAGAGAATTGTTGAGAACTTACTTGAGTACTCGTACGATTTCCTACAAGTTTTATACCATTAACCCATTTCTTCGATATCGTCTGCAAATTAGTTACGGGACTTGAACCTAATTATGAAACAAAGAACCTTTTCTTATGCACCTTTTTAGTGCACCGTGAAGTCAGTATAAATTATAGACGAGACTGTCAATACTTCGAAACTTAATTAGTCATTTATAAAACCTTCGGTGTCGAACCACCCTCAGTGGTACCTTTGCCTACGTAGGAGATTAAAGACACCAGTGAAGCCCCACCGCCTCGTAAACGTGCAGAGCTACTTTCGGACCCTCGACGACGGGGAGTCCTCAACACCCTTCCATAGTTACATAGTTCAGTCTCATCATTTAAATGGAAGACACTGTTGGGAGTCTAAAGACGGTCGAAGTATGTTCGAATAAAGAACGAGTGTATTGTCAGACGACATCTGCCACTTCGTAAGATAGTGTCCTGAACACCCAACCTTAGGACAGTACTAACAGGGATTCGGTCATCTTCGGGGGGAACCATTACCTGAGAAGATGAGGTCGTGCCAAAGAGAAACGAACCCGATGACACCGGACTGCGGAGGAGAGGTCAGAGGGTATAGTGTAGGTTCGGCAGGGAAGGTTCAGAGGAACCTATGGGACTAGGCGCGACTAAAGAGGATGGGTATCTGAAGGTACTCAGAACGACTGCCTCAGTGTGTAGGGACATCACGAAATTTGGACTCTCTGGAACTCCGTCTCACACCTGAGACCTCAGTCTGACTCAAGTTATACACACCACGTTGAATAGAATCTTTTTGATCACTTGGACGGGTTCGAAATCAAAGGATAACTTGTTTTATCAATATGATGATGATGATAAGAGGTCCGTTCATATGACCTCACCAAACGACCCGGGAGGAGGTCCCGTAAAAGGGACCAAAAGGTCCCTTCCTCCCAACGGTCCTCCCGGACCGTTTGACGAGACGATAAGAACGGACCTCTTAGGGTACCTGCCCCAACGTTTCTCAGTCTGTACTGACTTCGCTGAATCGTGCGTGACAGGTCATCTTGATGTACTTCTTGTTTACTATGTCGACATGAACTTGGAAGAAAGGGTCACGAACCGGATCTCTTCTTGAGTCGTTCACCTCCAAGGGACATAGACTGAAAGCGATTAATTTTTATGTGGAACGAAGGTGACGATGACACACCTAGGTTCCGTAGTATAAAGTAGGACTATCGAGTCATCAGAAGATCAATAGAGACACGAAATACGGGTACGGATGATAGATAAGTAAAAAACAAATTTGAAAAATAACACATAACCCCATAACGGTCAATTGTTACAACACTGTCAAAGTCTACTTGTTGTTTCCTCGAATCGTATGTATATGTATATAAACAAGAGGGGATTTGAGGGGAGGACTTTGAGGTTATGAAACCGGCGGAGTACGCTTCTCAACTGAATAACCTTTTCTGAGACTACGACGCTCCCTAACCCCCGTCCTCCTCTTCCCCTGCTGTCTCCTACTCTACCGACCTACCGTAGTGACTGAGCTACCTGCACTCAGACTCACTTGAGACCCTCAACCACTACCTGTCCCTCCGGACCACACGACACTAAGTACCCCAGCGTTTCTCAGCCTGTGCTGACTCGCTGACTTGACTTGACTTTATTTGAGAGGAGGGTAGGTCCGACGGTGCACTGTAACTCACCTCAAGGTACACGATATGTAGATAGTAGTTAAGAATGTAATTTTACTAGAAATTTTTTTTCAGTCACGTTCATGAAAGAAACGGGTCGGAGATTTCCAAAGTGCAAAGTAAACTTATTTTCGGTTCCAGTGACGTCACGGTCATCTGGGATGTTCTGGAGGGAAGGCACTGGAGAAACGACAGTAGACGCTCCAAGGGACTTGAAACGAGGTCGACGTGGCCGGAGGCTTGACGAAGGAGTTTATACCGTCGAGCACGGGACGAAGCCTGAAACGTGGACACCAAAGGGGGAGGACCCTAGCAGAAGGAGGCACAGGTGGACAAAGGGGGTACAAGGAGGGAGTAGAGGAGGACCCTAAATGGTTCAGCGCAGGAGTCATTCTACCGGGGACTGATGGGCTAAATCAACACGAGAGAGAGTGCAAGATTTAGGACAAAGGGATCAAATAGAAGGAGAATCGTCAGTAGCAGTAGATTGTATCATATTGAATGAATTGATGAAATAAAAAAGGACGGAAGGAGATTGTCCCTACAATTCGAGGTAAGTCCTTCTACAATTATAAAAAAAGACAAAACAAAGGACGATATCGAGGTCTTGGATTTTTATTTACTCCCCGTGTATGATCCGTAAGTCATTCATAAACGATTTCTCTATTTGTTCAACGATCAAAATTATCATGTAGAAAAATAAGTAAATATACCTATGGGACTTCAGTTCATGGTCTCGTACACAAAGGGGACCTAAGATGGGGTCGTACAACAGTTCTACGTCGGTGTCAAAGGATTAAGTGTAGTAGAAAATTACCAGTTCAAGAAAGTGTAGTAAAAGAGTCACTGGTATAGAAACTATCTTCGAGCGAACAATGGAGTTGCGGGTAGTGTCGACATCCCCTGTCATCGAAGAAATAAATCATCGGTATACCGGACCCACGGTCAAGAACTGTTAAAAATTTCCAACACTGTGACCGTTAATGACTTTACAGTTTTGAGGTCCGGTCCGTACACCCGACACCGTTGTCAATAGGGTGTGTCAACGATACCACTACACCTATTTGAGTATATATCGTAGACTGTGACTCGGTATTCTAATGTTATCTCTAAACGAGAGACATCACAGAGGTCCCTTACCGTGAACAATATTCCGTCCATTTTGTGGATGTAATTATACTTCTGATCCCGGTGGTTGTCCGTCTCCTTGGGTAGACAAAAAAATATAACACAAGATCATTATACGCCCGAAGGGTCCACCGTTATTACCCTTTCTCCGGTGGAAGGTTACGTCCTCTATCTTCTCCACGCCCAACTTAGGGACCCAACCTTCCTAGGGCACCTCCGCCCGTGTCGTTGGGTGACGTCATAAGAACGGACCTCTTAGGGGTACCTGTCTCCTCGGACCGCCCGATGTCAGGTATCCTAGCGTTTCTCAGTCTGTACGACTTCGTTGACTCGCGTGTGCGTTAGTAGTGGACATCGGTGCTCTAATAATCTTTTATATAAATTGGTATGGTGGACCATATAAAGAAGAAATGTTATTACATTCGTATTCTTGAAAAGTTTCGTGTTAGATAACACTATTAAATATTCGTGTTCATGTTATCTTGTAAAGATCTCAAGGAAAATAATCTAGAACAAAATAGAAATATTACTGAGACTTTATATTCGTAATAAATGTAACATAGTAATTTCTTCCGTTCCGATTCACTGACCAGGTTCCAATGTCTCGTCCACTACCACCTGGACTTAAATTGTGTCGAGGAGTGAGTCATCTGAAGACAGGTAGTGAGTCGTGTCGGAGGACTCAGTTGAGGTGCTCCCTTACGAGGTGACCCGTCGGGGTTTCCCTACTCGAATCGTTACTTTTCGTTCTCCCTTTTTTTAGGAAGATATTTTAGTTAAAGATAAACCGAGACCCGTAGTTTTAGTGTTCTCTATGTTCTCTATCTGTCGAACCAATAAACGTTTTGAAGAGACTTCGGACTCTGTTTCAGACCCTTTTTTACTATGTAAAAATATATTTATATAAAATATGGATAGGATTACACTACACAATTATATTAAACATATTCTATCTAACAATATATTAAAAATACATTGTCAAGGGTCCACCGAGTCACCATAGGAAATAACTTTTCTTGTCACAACGTACTACCCCTTTCTTTTATTTGTAGATTAAATACGACCACGTACGTATTACCGTGTAGGAGACAAGAAGGTACTGGATCTTTAGTATTAAGGTCATAGGAGGAGAGACTTATCCCCGAAGGGTCCACCAGTAACTATTTCTTAGACGGACGGTTACGTCCTCTGGTGTCCAAGTTAGGGACCCAACCCTTCTAGGGGACCTCTTCCTTTACCGTTCGGTGAGGTCATAAGAACGGACCCTTTAGGGTACCTGTCTCCTCGGACCACCCGATGTCAGGTACCCCAACGTTTTCTCAGTCTATGTTGAATCACTGATTTGTTGTTATAGTTATACATGAATTTGTGGAGATTTCTCGAAATAATTCTATTTTAACTTTTTTTTCTATTTTGACTGTATGTCACGTGACGTGTATAACTTTGACTCGTTAAACCATTTGTATTTAAAAGTAAATACAAAAGAAAACACTTTAGTAAAGTTGTTTGTTCTATCACTTATATAAGTAGTGGAGGTTCACAAAGGAGTACCTGAAAGAATTACGGAGGGTAGGGGACTACCCTAGACTACATTGATGATTAGACACAAGACAGGGACCTCTAATTAAACATAAAAAGATTTCAAAGTATCTTTAACTTAGTACGTCACAAATAGAAGGAAAAGGACCAAAGAAAGTAAGTCGCATTAATAAAACTCTAAACGATGTATCCAAATAGTTAGCACATAACGAAAGACAACTACTTAAAGGTTACTTGATTACCGATAGGTCTAAAAGGTCACGGTAAACAATTTTTCGGACAGAAACGTATACCGCCCACACACGAGTTAGTACAGGTTGAGAAAAGTTGGGGTACCTGACATCAAGTGGTCCGGGGAGACAGGTACCTTAAAAGGTCTTTATCTTTTTCTTTATGACCTCACACAACCGTAAAAGAAAAGGTCCCCTAGAAGGACTGGGTCCCTAACTTGGTAGTAAGGAACGTACAGGAGGTAACGGTCCGCCTAAGAAATGGTGAACGTGGTGGACCCTTCGGATTATAAACTTCTAACTCAAGAAAACTGATAAGATCTAGGAAACTTAAAGGTATTTTATATAAATTAGTCAAAAAGTTAAATACAAAGTTTTTCTAACGATCCTAAAACTAATCTTAAGAAGTTTAGGTATCTAGTTAAAACCCTCTTAACTGTAGAATTGCAATACTTCAGAGTACTATACACGTGTGTCACATAGAATTTGTTGTTTTTTAAACAAATTAAATTAATTAATTAATTAAATAATTTAATTAATTTATTTAAATATTTATTTATTTATTTTAAATAATTTTTTAATTTATTAAATTAATTAATTAAAAGACTCGTTACTAAACATCGAAAATAGTATTTCTCAACGTATAGATAACGATCTATATGGGATGTCATAAAGTTTCAAAATTATAATAAAATTCGTCATTATTAAAAATTAAAATGAAAGACAAGTGATAATGACATCTCTTTATCTCATCTAAAAACATACAATTAGAACGTCTGAATTATGTGAGGGATCTTGAAAAACATCTATGGTGACCTAAAAAAAATCCGTTCTTAAGTGCATTAAACAATTATTTCTGTCAAAATAACAGAGTTTAGACCCACGTAAATTAAAGGAAAGAACTACATATAAAGTGACTGATCTGGGAGAACATCATTCTCGAATAGAAAAACGGATTAGTATCCCCCTATATAATACTCGAACTCTCTAAATATAGATTAAACGACTCTTAAAATAGTCTTTATTTATAATCCAAAGTTGTGTAAATTGTCAAAACATCCAAAACACCGAGTCGACCATTTCTCAGACGGACGTTACATCCTCTGGACCCAAACTAGGGACCCAACCCTTCTAGGGGACCTCTTCCCTTTCCGATGGGAGAGGCCATAAGACCGGACCTCTTGAGGTACCTGACATCGCGGGTACGCCAGTGTTTCTCAGCCTGTGTTGACTTGCTGAAAGTGAGTATTTTAATGAAACTACTTAGAAACTGATAAATTAGTCAGAATGTACACCCCGATTTAGTATGGACAAGTACTGTATTATATGAAAAATGGAAACAACCTATACTAAACGATTTTAAAACAAACCTTATAAATATAGTTACGAATACTTCATATAACCAAACATCAAAAGAACACTAGTAGAACCAGACTAAAAACATGTTCCGTTACGGTCGAAGTAACTAACTTGACCCTTCATAAGAACGGAGAAATTGAAAGACCATCTGAAATATATCTTAAATATAGTCAAGAAGGAATTTATAAACCACCGTAAAGTGCTCAATTTGGTATTTCGAATCTCCCTAAACACACACACACACACACACACTCTCTCTCTCTCTCTCTCTCTCTCTCTCTCTCTCTCTCTCAAAAATTGATGATGATGAAATAGTATGATGATGATACTATTTCAAAATTGATTTAATTTAAATTTGAATTAAAGAAATTCTCGATATCCTGATAAATCCGACACACAAGAAGAAACTTCAGGACATCAAAAACTTAAAGTTCTTTGAAGAGGTAAAATAAATTTAATTGTAAATAATCTATAAAATTTTGCATAAAGGAATAAAAGGAAAAGTGTAGACATCTGCGACATCACTACAATGGCGAGAGTAAGGACTGTCACCATTAAACACAAAAGACAGAGAAGTGCTAGTCAGATACAGAAGTCAAAATAACTAGAAAAGTTTCTTGGTTCGAAAACCAAGTAACTAAACGAGATAACACAAAGACAAAATATAAAGTAGCTGAAAAGTGAGACTAGATAATGAATTAAAGAAGGTAAATTAAACCCAAATCAAAAGAGAAGAAAAGGTTTACAGAAAATAAAAAAAAAAAAGAATTCGACCTGGACACCAATGACTCAACTCTATAAAAAGAAGAGATTATATAGGACAAGTACGATATACACGACACACATGAATTAGTGAGTCAACACAAACTGATAATACGTTGGGGTACCTGACATCGGGTGGTCCGAGGAGACAGGCACCCTAAAAGGTCCGTTCTTATAACCTCACCAACGGTAAAGAAAGAGGTCCCCTAGGGGGGTTGGGTCCTGAACTTGACAGCAGGGAACGTAGAGGACGTAACCGTCCACCTAAGAAATGGAGAGCCTGGTGGACCCTTCGGTAATCACGATATATAAAAGAAAATCCATAACAAAGACAGGGCACTTAATATTTAAAAAGGTAAGACTGACGACCCCTGTCTATGACAAGAACAGGGTATACCCACGGTCCTCGGGACTAGAGAGACAAGGAAGTCCCACCAAGAAAGAGCCCAGAGTTCACAATAGGAGTGTACGTATATTACTAGTTATGAGTCGACTTATGAGTTTTCCCTCGGCTGTGTCTAAGACTCAAGAGAAATGTACCGGGAGAACGGAGAACAAGACACGAGAGACTTGAGATCGAAAGTACCAGAGAGAGTTGAGTGTTGAGGTAGAAGAGTTGAGTCTCCCGAGTGGAGTAAATAAAGGGTAGAGAATCCTTATTTGACAGGAGGTGGAGAACTACAGGTCATAGAACTTTTGATAATAAAAATCACGAAACAGAATAAACAACAATAATAAAGTTCGTACTTTTATTTAGGTCACAGTTAATAAAACAAAAACAACCTTTGTCCGTAAAAGAAGGGTGTGTGGTAGGAGAAGTTAGGAGAGAGCTCAGGACACTCAATCCACACCAAAAATTACTAGTAGAGGGGTGCACTCTTTGACTCTGAGCCCCTCTATATCATAGTCGATGACCAATTCAAAAGAAATATCTAGAAACCTTAGATTTAGGTCACGGAGTTTACTGACTAACTCGTTTAACCAACCAGGTGCGGGTTCCATTCTCTTTGGGTTCATTCTACCATCCACAACGTTCTCCCACAGTCTCCCGTCTGTGTGACTTTGGTATGAGTGTCTTTTGATCAGTTAGATTAGTGTGATCCTGGTGTCGGAACTTATTGAGTTACTTTGATTCGGTACTGGTACCCCGTTGGGTTCTGTCCACCCAGTACCACCTCTCAGACTGTCTTACACCAGGTGACCTCTTCCCTTTCCGTTTGGTGAAGTCATAAGGATGGAACTCTTGGGGTACTTGTCATCTTTTCCGTTTTACTATCCTATGACTCTCTTGAGGGGTCCAGGCATCCACGGGGTGTACGATGACCTCTAGTCACCTCTTTATTGAGGTCTTTCTTACTTCCCTACCTCGGTTTCGTTTTGGTAATGGGTCGACACCTACACTGACCACTATCTTCGTTTCAGGTTACGACATTTCTCGTTATAACGTATCCTTGGACCTTACAGTCCAGGTACTTAGTTTCGTTTAACCTTCACCAGTTTGTCCTCTACCGTTCTCACTTGCAGCTGTAAGATCCTTAGTCGTTTGATTTTACCTGATCTTACCCACTTAAATGGAGTCTACTGGTAATATAGTTGATGACGCCCGTCCTTAGGGAGTCTTGTTTACCTCATCGGTAGTACCAGTTGTTCTCTCAGGCTTTACGTCATGAACCTACGTTAGAGTTTTTACTGTCTTACTAGAGACAAGCAGAGGTTCCATTTGGTAAGTTATAGTGTCAATAGGTTCAGATACGGGGTTGGTCATTGTGACGTCTTCGACTTCAACTTGTCAAGATACTTCCGGATGTTCTGGAAAATCTTGATTGTGGATTTTTTCTACAGGAAAAGTAATATCCCCTGACCTTACGTTTTCATCCTTCAGTTCTTTGTGGACCTCATTGTCCGTTTAAACCGGAACCTTACGTCTTACTTCGTCCCGTTTCTGATTATCTCAAAACGGTTCTCTTACGTGACCAGTATCGTTTGTGGGAGAAGGTTTTTGTGTTCTGTTTTGAGATGTGTACCTGTAGTGGTCTACCAGTTGTGACTTTAGTCTAACTAATATAAGAAACGTCGGTTTCTACCTCTTCGAGATATGTCAGTTGTTTTTGTTCTAGTCCTCGACTGACACCGAGTCTAGTACTTGAGGAATAACGGTTTAAGTCTGAATTTAACTTCTTTCACCCCTTTTGGTGAGCTGGTAAGTCCATACTGGATTTAGTTTAGGGAATACTAATATGTCACCTTCACTTTTATCTAAATTCCCGGATCTAGACTATCTATCTCACGGACTACTTGATACCTTACTCCAAGCACTGTAACATGTCCTCTGACCCTAGTTCTGGTAGGGGTACCTTTTCTTTACGTTTTTTCGTTTTACCGACAGACCCCTCCGGAATGCTTATCGACACTTTTCTTCTCTTCACCTTTCGTTTCCCCCTTTCCTTTCTATATTCGTAGACTTACGTCTTAAGGTTTCTTATCGTTCTTCTCTATTCTTTCGGCAGAAGTCGCTAGTTACATTTCTTTATCTCCTTTTCTTGTCTTACCCTTTCTGACCTCTAGAGAAGTTCTTTTAATCTCTATGGTTCCCTTGTAAAGTACGTTTCTACCCGAGTTATTTCCTGTCTTTACCATACCTGGATTGTCTTCGTCTTCTATATTTCTTCTCCACCGTTCTTATGTGTCTTCTTGACATGTTTTTTCTGGAAGTCATGGGTCTATTCGTGTTACCACACTAGTGAGTAGATCTCGATCTGTAGGACCTTGTACTTCAGTTCACCCGGAATCTTTCGTAGTGATGCTTGTTTCGATCACCTCCACTACCGTAAGGTCACCTCGATAAAGTTTAGGACTTTCTACTACGACACTTTCACGACGTGAGTTATACGGTCGTTTGAACCTTTTGAGTCGTCACCGGTGTCCTGACCTTTTCCAGTGAAAAGTAAGGTTAGGGTTTCTTTCCGTTACGGTTTCTTACGAGTTTGATGGCGTGTTAACGTGAGTAGGGTGTACGATCATTTCATTACGAGTTTTAAGAGGTTCGGTCCGAAGTCGTTATGCACTTGGCACTTGAAGGACTACAAGTTCGACCAAAATCTTTTCCGTCTCCTTGGTCTCTAGTTTAACGGTTGTAGGTGACCTAGTGCCTTTTTCGTTCTCTCAAGGTCTTTTTGTAGATAAAGACGAAATAACTGATACGGTTTCGGAAACTGAGACACCTAGTGTTATTTGACACCTTTTAAGAAGTTCTCTACCCTTATGGTCCGGTGGACTGTACGAAGAACTCTTTAGACATACGTCCAATCCTTCGTTGTCAATCTTGAGCTGTACCTTGTTGTCTGACCAAGGTTTATCCTCTTCCTCATACAGTTCCGACATATAACAGTGGAACGGATAAATTGGAGACACGTCTCATGTAGTACTCTTTACGACCTGACCTCCTTTGTGTTCGACCTTAGTTGTGTTCGTCAGAACCTTAGTTCTGACGACCCTCTTTATAGTTCTTGGAGTCTATCCGTCTACTGTGGTGGGAATACCGTCTTCCACTTCTCCTCGATTTTTCGGAGAACTACTTTCACTTTCTCATCTCACTTTTTCAACCGAACTTCGAGTTGTCAGTCTTTTGCTTCTAGTACCGTAGACCAGGGTAGTGAAGTACCGTTTATCTACCCCTTTGTCACCTTTGTCACAGTCTAAAATAAAAACCCCCGAGGTTTTAGTGACGTCTACCACTGACGTCGGTACTTTAATTTTCTGCGAATGAGGAACCTTCTTTTCAATACTGGTTGGATCTATCGAATAAGTTTTCGTCTCTGTAATGAAACGACTGATTCCAGGCAGATCAGTTCCGATACAAAAAAGGTCATCAACACATACCTACACTCTCAACCTGACACTTCTTCCGACGCGTGGCTTCTTAACTACGAAAACTTGACACCACAACCTCTTCTGAGAACTCTCAGGGAACCTGACGTTCCTCTAGGTTGGTCAGGTAAGACTTCCTCTAGTTGGGACCCTATAGAAACCTTCCTTACTACGATTTCGACTTTGAGGTCATGACACCGGTGGAGTACGCTTCTCAACTGAATAACCTTTTCTGAGACTATGACCCTCCCTAACCCCCGGTCTCCTCTTCCCCTGCTGCCTCCTACTCTACCGACCTACCGTAGTGACTGAGCTACCTATACTTAGACTCACTTGAGACCTTCAACCACTACCTGTCCCTCCGGACCGCACGACACTAAGTACCCCAACGTTTCTCAGTCTGTGCTGACTCACTGACTTGACTTGACTTATGTAGGTCCTACAGGCAGGGTCTCATAATTCTTAAATATTCTAAAACGTCAAAAGATTACGTTCCGGAAAGAAGTTTCCTAGAGAACCTCATGAAAACTACCACCCATGAGTAGTACCTTTTAATGTACGTGATTGTGAACCTACCTATTAATGAGAGTAAAGAATTTGAGACCTTAACTTTATTTTTTTTTTACACTGTCGATTACAAAGAGTTTTGAAACTAGACAATCATAGACTCCAGAACTAGACCGAGATACAAGGTAAAGGAATTTCATCTGAGGTTCTGTCTTTAAAATAAATGGGACCGTTATTCTTCATCACATTTTCACATTTTTTAGGTTCTTCATATAAGTCGGTTTTGACAGTACGGTTTAAAATTAATTGAATTTAGAAACCGATTGTCTTTCTGTTTGTACCTGAAGACAAGTCGGGACTGGGACTAAGACCCTTTCTGACTCATGTCCTCCTTCTCCGCCACTGTCTACTACTCTACCAATCTATCGTAGTGACTTAGTTACGTGCCTCAAACTCGTTTCAGGTCCTCTACCACTTCCCGTCCCTTCGGACCGTATACGTCAGGTACCCTAGTGTTTCTCCACCTGTGCTGAATCGTTGTCTAGTTGTTGTCGTTGTTGTTATTGTTGTGATCGTATTGCACTACTGTAAAGAAGTAGTTGCATACCAATAATTATGACAAGAACACATCAGAAAGGACTTCACTCAAGTATATATCATTTTGTTTTTCCTTCACGACTTAATTTCTTTCCATTAAAAGAAAAACAAAGATGTTTTACACTGGAAAAAGTTACACAACCACATGAAATACTACTCTTTAGGGATTAAGTCCCCATCGACACTGTGAATCAAATAAAACAAACCGGGAGCACTATCACAAGGAAGTCAGGTCGATGAGAATGGTCTGTCAAGAAAGGAGAATTGTGTGACAAAACCGAAAAGGTCAGTACGAAAGTCTGACTCGACGACTTCACAAAACTCGTTACCGATTTGGTAATTATTCGAAAAAAAAAATTCGTTTGTTCCTCCATCCTTTTTTTAGACTCCGTATTCCGTCACAGGACATTGATTGGTGGAGTTTAGAAGTACTCTATAAAAATAGTGTATTTTACACCTGTCGTTGTCGACCTTTACATGACATTGTCTTTCCCTTTTCTTTGAGACGGTGTGATCACCTTGGTCGGAAAAATTTATTTCTTTTAACAAAATTACGGTTTTTTAAGGTACGTGAAGTATTTACAATAAACATGAAAATCATAAAAAAGAATGTCTTTTGTGTATCATTGGTCTTTAATGACTGAAGTCAGTGAATTGTTAATTAAATATTAAACAATTGACGTCGTCGAACACGTAATTTTTATTCCGTGTACATATATATTTGTGTATGTACAAATAAGTTCCTCTACGTTCCATATTAAGTCATATGACTGTCACGAGTTGGTATATTCCTAAGATCTGGGTCGGTTGTTCAGTCGCCACTGGAGACCCTGGACGTCGGGTGTCCAGGAGACCGGTAACATTGGGGTGGATCCAGACTCCCTTTATTTCAGTACAAATAAACCGTCATAAAAAGTATATGAAACGGAACATACACCGTTCATATGATCCTTATAGACACGATCCTTAAACCTTTCGTCTCTATTTATTCTATAACACAAGAGGTCTTTAGATATCAAATTACCTCTTTTTCCTTGTACAAATATACGACCACATTGTTATACTCTAAAGGTAAACATACAACCATATTAAGTCACCTTTTTTAATGTAACGACGTCAACGCAATAGGGGACACCCCTCCCGTAGTAAAAAAAGGAGACCTCATTTACCGGAAGACACACTGTCTCATTGAATAAATAAAACCACACATCTTTATGACTCTTCTTTCCTTCATTCCTAATGTCTCTTTCGTTCCCTCTTCTTAGTTAGTAGTACCACCGTCTTTAGACCAACCTCCGTGTCTTCACACGTCCCCTTTCACTACACTTTTTTTTTTTTGCACCTGACCTTCTTTACAATCTGACCTATCTCACCAGTATCCTGAAAATAGACCTATCTCCAATTCCACTTGAGAATGTTTTTGTAATTGTGTCCTTTCACATTTTTAGTATTGGTACGTAATCAAAAAGAGTTTTGTGTGTGTAGGACCGAGTTTTTTATCTCGTAATAATCTTGGGATCTTTACGGGATTCCCGGTTTCATGTAAAAAAATAACAAGAGTTGGACAAATAGAGTAGGAGGAAAACAACTATCATCAAACCGTGTGTGTGTCTACGGACGCACTCACCAACACGACACGGTTCAGCGAAGTCAGCACAGGCTGAGAAACCCTGAGATACCTGACATCGGGCGGTCCGGGGAGACAGATACCCTAAGAGGTCGTTCTTACGACCTCACCCGACGGTCCCTAACTTGAGAATGGAGGACGTAACCGTCCCCCAAGAAATGGTGAACTTGGTAGACCCTTCGGGCACACTCACCAATCAACCACCGTATTTCGATTCTTTCGCCTCTTAGGCACAAGTCATAGACCTAACATGTACTGTTTTTCTGTTTGTGCGGGTCCTTCACTTTACACTCCCTTTATCAAACTCTTACCTGTTGATCTCAATAATCTTTGGTCCTCCTACACTCGAGTCACCTTGACTGGGTATTGAGTTCCATCCGAACAGTGACTCGCTCCGAATCGTACACGCCTTCGTGCTCCTGAATTCACCCATACGGTGAAATTTTACGTTCTCGTGATAGTCACTTCTCCGACCCCGTATCGAAAGTACGTAAATTCCTTAATTTCTCCTCCGTACTTTTTACATTTACTACTTAAACGTCTCAAAACTGACCTCGTCTCCTCAACCCTAAGGAAAAACATCGGTGACGTCTTGGTTTCTAGAAATTTTTACCTTCATTGCACTATTTTGGACAAGAAATGTACCTGTCGAATTCCTGATCAAAAGTCGTATTTTCCGTCCTCCTTTTTCGATCACAGTTAGATCTCCTCACCTTACCCCACCCTCCACCCTCCACCCTCCCTCCAAGTTCTACCTCCCCTATATAAATATGGACACCGACTAAGTACAACTACACACCGTCTTTCGTTGTGTTGTGACATTTCGTTAATAAGAGGTTGATTTTTCTTTACTTAAATCACAAAGATTTTTTCTCTCTTCTAAGTTATCCTTCTAATAAGATTAAGGACTCCACTCTCTACTACTTTTAGATTTGGTGTCGTTGTCATATTTCTAAACTCAAGTCCGTCGTTACATGTCCTCCCCCGTCTATACCTTCACAAGTCTATCTTCTTAAGCATCATAAGCCAGTGGTCAACCACCCCTTCCACTGTCTCCCCTTATGTCCTCCTAGGGAATCAGGGTGTAGAACCCTCCGTCTCACCTACTCCCATAGTAGATGAATTTAACCTCTCCGCCGCTCTTCCTTGAGTTTGACGCCCCGACACCAACCTTTTCAATATTACTCTAATCAAAACCTGTGTATTCACACTCTACGAGAGTCCTATACCTCCACTCTTACAAACACACAATTACAGTATTTCTTGTGGTGACCTTCAATGGCCTCCACTGTCCCTCTTTAGTATCGTTCCTCTGTCATTTACTTACACTCACCGACTGTCTCTTATTGACATTTCCTTTATCAGGAATTTAACCAGGGTTTTATCTTGTCGTATGGCAATGATCTTTTGTCAAAATTAAGAGACATCGAAAAGATTGACCAATGAATTCACTTGTTAATCCTCTTAATTTAATATAAGAATTACGAAAATTAAATAATCATAAGTAAATTAAATATTAAATTGCGACTGTATTAATACGTAAAGTTCATTTCAAATGACTTTAGTCCGTGTGACAATAGTCATCTATTTCGACGTCAGATTGTTATGGTGTATCAAATTCCAAGACTTACGAATTTTTATTTTGTTTCGACTGTTTTCATATTCGTAATATCTGTAATAATTCAATGTCCAAAATTAAACTGTAGCTTTAACCCTACCCCACCATCGTTAATTATTTTTCATCTCCTCCTTGAACGCCATAATCCATCTTCCCTCTTCTTTCCTTTACTTGTAAGAAAATGACAATACGTCATGTTATGTCGATCACGCGTCATTAAATTTTCCAGTTTTTTACGTTTTTGGTTTTTTTTTTAATTTCCGTTACTTCTACATATCTTCGTTGTTTCAATTCTACTCGATTGTCTCTCCTTTGGAGTTCACCTCTCCTCAGTGGTCAACGAAATGACAGACTCACATGATTCAGCGAAGTCAACACAGGATGAGAAACACGGGGTGTCTGACATCGGGTGTTCCGAAGAGACACCCTAAAAAGGTCCGTTCTTATGACCTCACCCAACGGTAAAGGAGGAGGTCCCCGAGAAGGGTTGGGTCCCTAGGTTGTGTGCAGAGGATTCAGAGGACGTAACCGTCCACCTAAGACATGGTGATCGAGGTGGGTCCTTTGGAGAAATGACAACCTCCCATAGACGTCTAAGACTTGAGTCCGACTACTAGGTCGAACCAAATTTACTTCCCAGTAATCAAAGGATTCAAAGGACATGTTTCACGGTGTTTTATCCATCGAATTTCGTTGTTTTTAAATAAGAGAGGGTCAAGATCTACGATCTTCAAACTTTAGTGTCACCCTCGTCCCGAAATGAGGAACTCTGAGACACATCTGAAAAGGAACGGAGAGGACCGAAGACCAACGACGACGATGACGACGGTTCAGCGAAGTCAGTACAGGGTGCGACACGCTGGGGTATCTGCCGTCGGGTGGTCCGAAGGGGGCAGGGACCCTAAGAGGTCCGTTCTCGTGACCTCACCCAACGGTAAAGGAAGAGGTTACGTACTTTCACCTTTCACTTTCACTTCAGCGAGTCACCACGGGTTGAGAACCGCTGGGGCACCTGAGTCGGGTGGTCCGGGGAGGCGGGTACCTAAGAGGTCCGTTCTCGTGACCTCACCCGCGACAGCGGAAGAGGTTACGTACTTTCACCTTTCACTTTCCCTTCGGCGAGTCAGCACGACCTGAGAACCGCTGGGGTACCTGAGTCGGGTGGTCCGGGGAGACGGGTACCTAAGAGGTCCGTTCTCGTGACCTCACCCACGGCAGCGGAAGACGATTAGGAACCGTAAGGACGCGAAAACCGACGTAGTGAGTTCGAGGACGACACAGAAGGGTGGGACGAAAGGGAGACATAGAGAGTAGAGACACAGGGAAGAGAGAGAGAGAGGGAGTTATTTATTCCTAAATAAATAACCGACGTACACCCGAAAGAAACCAACACCACTCACCCCCGATGAGAGTTCAAAGACACATCCCGAAGAGTAACGTCACCGAAGAGAGTAACCCTCGTACCCGAGATCCTCCTCGTGCGAAGTCATCAACGCCACACGACCGAGTCGTCAGACAGAGGGTCCGAGATCCCGCGTACGAGTCTTCAACACCGTGTACTCAAATCAAAGGGGTACCGTACATTCTAGAATCAAGGGTCTGGTCCCTAACTTGGTGATTGGGGACGTGACCGTCCGTCTAAGGATTGGTGACCTGATGGTCCCTTCCGGGACAGGGAAGAGAAGAAAAACAGCATAACTTAATGTTCGGGTAGGAGGAAGTCAGACTGGAGTAAAATTGATTAATATGGATGTCATTGTGATAAAGATCACTTCAGTGTAAGACTCCAAGACCCTTTCCTGTCCTTAACCCCAACCCTCTCCCCCACCACATTAACATGGATCATATACTGTGACGACCTTCTTTCTTTGAGTTTTTTACAAACCTATAACTTTACTAGACTACACACTTAAACATTTGAAGGTCCTCTGGATTTACGTACTATCAGTAAACTGGAGTACGAAGTGAACGACTAAGACCTTCGACGTACTCTCCGAGTACTGAAACTTTCGTTTCTGACTTTAGATTGTGACAAAACACTATAAACCTTCTTTTCGTGGTGAACTCCTTACTTTTGACGAGTTTGAAGGCAATCCAAAAAATGAGTACGAGACAAATCTTTGTAATACCACGTCCTCCAATCTCCTGTTTTGAGTTTTTATATTTTTAGATTCCGTAGGTCCAATCCCCTATACAATCGATCAACAACAACGAATCAACGGTTCAACACAGACTGAGAAGACTGGGGAACCTGACATCGGGTGGTCCGAGGAGACAGGTTCCCTAAGAAGACCGTTCTTATGACCTCACCCAACGGTACGGGAGGAGGTCCCCCAGAAGGACTGGGTTCCTGACTTCGACAGAGGACGTAACCGTCCGTCTGAGAAATGGTGACTCGGTGGTCCCTCCGGGAGTACGATCGGTCTGAGAGTTAATTTTAAGGTACGGTTGACAGGACATTTCTACAAGAATTAGTCTTCGACTAACGCAGACAGAAGACGACGTTGGATTAGATAGAGTCAATGAAACTTAGACCTTTTCCGTTTGGTTGGGACCCCCCCTTCATTTTAGGTCAGGTATACCAATGGAATGTAAGTTATAGACCGCAATTTTTTTTTTATGACACTACACAGTTCTTCGTATTTTCCACTGGTCATTGACTCTTTTTATTCAGTTATCTTCATCTGACTGTCTTCTAGAACCTACAATGTCAAACTTCTTTTCCTGAAATTTCATAGATATTAGTTATACAACTTCGTTTAACTCATTTCCTAACTTTTTACTTACTACTCTTGAAGTTGTCTTTTAAACTTTAATATCTTTCTTAATTCATCCGTAAGAACCTAACATTTTACGGTATAGACTTTAATTCTTTAAAATATTACCAATTGTCGTCTGACCTGTGTCCTCTTCTGTATTAGTCACTTTAGTTTCTTTCTTTTCGTCTTTTTTCAGTTTGACTTTGTGTCTCTCTTTCTTTCTCTCGAGTCTCTTTTACAGTGTACACTCTGTATCAGTTTACTAGATTACGTCCACATTGACCCGTGACTTTCCTCGTCTCTCTCTTTACCCCGTCTTCCTTACAAAGTCCCTTATTATAGACCACTTAAAAGTTTGGTCTACGTTCGGAAATTAGGTGTCCAAATTCTTCAAGATCTTTGGGATTTTGCTTTATGTATTACCTTTAGTGTTGATGAAAGTAATGTCATTTGGTTTTGTAAAAATTTTTCGGCAGAATTTTGGGATCTCTTTTTCTGTATGAACGTAGTTACCTTGTTCTGTTTCTTACTGTCGATTAAAGAGTTACTTTAGTACTTGAATTCCCTTTTTTCCTTTCGACAAAAATTTCCTTTTTCTTTTAACTCTTTTTACATTTACTCTTTTGGAGGGTTACATCTCACGATATGAGTCATTTATATAGGAAGTTTTTATTATTTAAAACTTTACATATATTTATAGTTTATTGTTTGTATTTTAGTTTGTCTAGTATAGACACCGATGGTTTCCCTTCCCCCTCCTCTCACCCTTCCTCTCCCCCCTTCTCTCCCCATACCTACTACCGCCAGTTTTCCTTCTCCCCTTCTCCCACCCTACTAAACCCTCTTACCGTAACTTTGTACATATGATAGTGCTTTCTTTGTTTAGCGGTCAGATACAAACTATGTCCCATGTCCTACGAACCCCGACCACGTGCCCCTACTAGGTCTCTCTACTATACCTCACCCTCCACCCTCCCCCCAAGTCCTGACCCTTGAGTCCATGTGGGTACCGCCTAAGTACAGTTACATACCGTTTTGGTTATGTCATGACATTTCGTTTTATTTCATTTTATTTATTTATTTATTTCATAAAGGAGATAATTTTTTTTTCCCATGTTTGAATGTCCATGACCTGGTTGTTTATGATCCCTACATTACATGTTATACCATTTTATTAACAATTATTGTGACGACACGTAACATTTCCTTCGGACAACTCTCTCATTTAGGATTCTTAAGAGTAGTGTTTCTCTTTTTGTAAAAAAAAAAGATATTTCACAGATGTACTCTACTGTCTACAAGTGGTTTGATAACACTATTGGTAAAGTATCCCGAAGGGACCACCGAGTCTACCATTTATTAGACGGAAGTTACGTCTTTTGAACCCAAGTCAGCGACCCAACCCTACTAGGGGACCTCTTCTTTACCGATGGGTGAGGTCACAAGAACGGACCTCTTAGGGTACCTGTCTCGTTAAGTACCCCAACGTCACAGTTCTGTGTTGACTCACCGACTGTGAAAGTGAAAAGTACTACATACATTCAGTTTAGTAATACAGTATGTGGAATTTAAATACGTCGTGACATACACTTAACATAGAGATATTTTGAACTTTTTTATTTCCCTTTTATTTCTATAAGACTCCTTCTTTATACTAATTAAACAACTGTCATCGGATGTAATATTTTTTGTGATTTCCTTTTAGAAGTCGGACTTTCTTAGTCTTTACTTTCGTTTCTGTATGGTCTTCCTTACTTCTTTTTCGTACTCATTTAGACTGACAACTGGTAAGTCTCGTTGTTAGTACTGTTTCGTTTGTTTAGTATTGTTTCATCATATATATTATGTCTATTTTATTTAATATACCGTGATTGGTTTTTTTGTTACTTTCGTCTATTTGTCCACATTTATAAACATTCTAAGAGTTTACATTTGTTCTCGGTTGAATTGTATCAAACATAATTCCTAAGTAAATATAAATAACTTTTGAGTTTCACTTTACATGACTCTAATTTATTTTTACGAGTATCTCCACTGTTTCATCCTAATATTTTTCATGACTAATTAGGTTTTCTTTCACCGTTTATCCTTTTTTTCTTAATTTTTTAATTTCTTTTTAACGTATTTATCTTTTTTTATCGTTTTATTCATCGTTTACTCTCTTTATCCTTTATCATTATTCGATGTGAGGTTGACCCACTAAAAGTACCATACATATAGATCGGTTTCTGAACATACGTATCCTATATTCTTGAAAATTTTATATATAATTCTTCATTAGTTAAGTTTCTTTATACGTTTTCTGATCTTTTCTATGAAATGTTTTCTCCTATGGATATAAAGGTTATTCGTAAACTTTACCTTGAATCGAAGGATTACGTATTACCTTTACGGTTAGTTTTAGCGTTATATTATTAGGTTGTGATTGTTACAAATTTCACTTTTTTCTATTATGGTTGATAACACTTGCCACGTGTCTTTGAACTAAAGAATGTGTAAAGTCACCTTCAAATCAAGTCAATCAGACCTTTTGACGAACCATTATAGATTCTTTCGATTTGTATACGAATCGAATACTGGATCGTTAAATGTCCATATGTCATGTAAATTGTCCTTAATCCTATACACAAACGGTCTATAATACATATCTTCACAAGTATTTTCGAAATAAATATTATGAATTTTGACACTTATTAGGTTTAAAGGTAGATATCCTCTTGACTATCTATTTAAGACGAGATAGGTATGTTTCCTAGTGATGTGTTATTATTGTTTCTTATTTGATGACTATGTCCATTGTTGTCCCTACTTGGGATGTTGTAATAAAACTCCCCCTTTCCGGTCTGTGTTTTCCATTGATTGTAAACTAAGGTAAATATACTACATACGGCCCTCGGTCGCACTCCTTAGGGTGGGTACTGTTCCAGTACGCCTCTCCGGACTACCCGTTCCGCTCAGTCCGGAGTCCAAAAGGGGGACCATAAATAAAGGACTCGTACATGGGGTTTTTATTCTTAGACGGACGGAATAACATAACATGAAAAGGTGAGAAGACTGTGTGAGACCTTTTTCAATTAAGTCCCGAAGTCAGAGGACGTTTTCTTACAGAGCCGAATTTTGGGGGAGACTATTGAGAGATCGAACGGATTGTCCAAGGGGACCTGAAAAATGTCGAACACTTAACGAATATCGGGAGTTGGTCTCTCAGTGTTTCGAATTTTGTAGAATTTCTATGTCTAGGAAAAGATTTCTCGATTTTTAGTATAACCACTATCCTAAAGTGACAACTGAGTTACTAACGACGGTCCGGAGGTATAAGAAATGGAAAATCCGTGGACCCTCCTATAATTAGTTACATTAGTCCTATACCTTTTTCCATACATCATCAAAACTACAATCATTGTGATCTGAAAACTTAATTAATGAAAAGAAAACAATGTTTAGTGACATGAGGAAAATGAATATTTAACGACATAGAAACGATACATTCTCACATTGAAATAAATCACAAAAGACTCTCACCGTGGTCTGAAACTCTTCTAGTTGTGTTTATTCAGAAGACCAACTGTTTGGGAATAGTCTTTTTTCCGACATTTTACAATTAACCGGGAAAACCGGCCTTCTACTACATTTAGTGGATTCTGAACACATATGTTGATCCATACGTCTCTCTTTTCGGACCAAAACTATTCTCAGACCCGACGATTGCGACGTATTAAAACATAATGGGTAACTACAGATACATGTTAGTTTTTCCATATTTTCCGGAAAGATCTGTCACCTCCGACCCGGTCAGTAACCTTCTTGACCAAAGGTGGCACAGAGGAGAAATGAGATAAAAGGCCGACTTAAGGGTAGACCTTGCACCTCCGAGCGGTACAGATGAATGAACGGGACCGAAGATTCTAGGTACTCTCTCCCTCGGGTTCCACCCCGTGGGGGCGATAAGTTCTCCTGTGGCCACCGGATTACATCTACCACGTTCGAGGAACAGACCTTGAAATAACCGAAAGGTGCATTTGGTTCATAAGTCGGAGAAAGAGGTGATTTTAATGGATAATATGATAAAGAAGAATTAGAGAAATATAAAGATTAACTTATTTATTCAAAAAAGAAGTGGATGAGGTAGAGGGGAAGTTTAGTGGGACCTAAGTGACCCCGACCTGGGACCGTCTACATGTTCCCATCCACTTTGACTACCCGTAATTTTTTACAATGTAACCTCCTCTTGTTCTTCCGCCTCCTCATCCACCCGCACCTCATGTAGAGAGGTGCCTATGTAGTCCTTGTGTGGAAGTCTGCGTCTTCACGCACGTCTTGTGGACGACTCGCACCGGTCCTCCTGGACTGGTCGCCTTTTCTTGTATATCTTGTACGTCTTGAGTCGTCCTGCTTTCTTGACCCCCTCTTTGTCCTCACAATCATTCTAACCTGGACGGCAGCCGACACCCCCTCGACTTCGTCCGTAGGCTAGGGGTGTAGCCCCGTTGACAGACTCAGTCTCCTCTTTGGGAATTCCGACTCTCACTTTGTCGACTCGACACCGCCGGATTTACCTTCCGCTTAGTCTGACCGGAACGGCGTCGGTATGTATGGGACTTGTCCCTACGTCCAGGAGGTCTCTCGCGTCGTAGACCCTCGACCTCAAGTCCCTAACGGTCTCGTTGGGGTCCCACTCCCGACAACAACTGACGTCTCTCCTGACTCCCCTACACTTCCTCCTCTAACACCACGCTTTACGGACACCTCCTTTCGGTCCGTCGGTACCTTCGTTCCGCTATGACGACTCAGTACGCATCCCCCATCTCGGTAGTGGTATCGGAGAGAGAAGGGTGTACGGTCGTAACCGTCGAATTGTTATCTGTCCGACCGGGTAGTTCGCGGACTGGACGGTTACATGTCTTATCCTGGGTTCGGTCCCTACGGGAGATACACAGACTACGTGGTTTGTTCTCTTCCTGGGGTCCGTTCCCTCGGGAGATTCACGGACTTACCCGTGTCGATGTCCCTCTCTGACCGGTTTCTCCGGAAGACTAGTGGTCGATGTTCTCCAACTTTTTCTGCGACTAACCCGGTATTGAGGACGTCACCTCCTTCAGGCACAGGAACGTGAGAACCACGGTGTTCCCAAAGGTACTGGGTTCGTCGACGCGGTGGAAGTACGAGTTGGGAGTGACCCCGTCTGGACGGTGTCCGTTTTTTTGTTTTTTTTACGCAGATACGTACGTCCCAGTGAAGCCAGTACAGGTTGAGAACCGTTGGGACACCGGACGGTCCGAAGAGACAGTCCCCGAAAGAGGTCAGTTATTATGACCTCGCATTGACCGGTTATGACCAACGGTAAGGCAAGATCTCGTGATATAAAGGATGATGGGAACGGCGGTTGGGGGGACTCAAGGACCACGACGGTCTTGGGGACGTTGGGTTCGTCGACGTCTTGGAGGTGTGGACCGGGAGTGACCCCGTCTGGGTTCAGGAGGTCCTGTCGGAGTCCTCCTTTGGGGTCACCTACTGGGTGTACGTCTCCACCTTTACTTTGGTGTTAACTTTGGGTCCCAGTCACACCGATTTCTTCTTCTGAGTTTTGGAAGGGGTTCGACATGTTCGACGTCTAATTTAGGTGTACTAGTTGATTCGTCTGAGACACGGATACCTTATATATTTTCCTGTAACTTTTGAGGGTGTTTTCTTTTGTGTGATGAAGACTATCGATACCTGTGACCTCCGTTCTTGTGTGTCCTCATCCTGGTCTAATCTTAGACTCGGCGGGGGTGTCGTCCAGGTCTCTGGTCGTGTCACAACCTCCCGTAGGATCCCTCCACTCCATCTGACACTGAGGGTCACTCCCTTTCCTGAGACTGTCGTCAGTGAGTTCTCTTTGTAGACAATAAGAATACAAAACTGAACAAGACATCTAAGAAAACCTACAAAAAATGAAAAAAGAAAAAGGAGAAAAAGGGAGGGTGGAGGTAACATCAACAGTTAAAATAACCGTGTCATTTGATTAACTCGAAAACTTAATAAAAAAAAGTGAGTCAGTGTAAAAAATAACAACAATATTTGGAGACAGAGATGAAACCGGAAAGAGTCAAGTCACCTCAAAAGGAAAAAAGAAAGAAGAAGGAAAGAAAAAAAAAAATTAAAATTAAAAATTTGGGTAATAATAAAAAGGTGTAAATAAGGAAACAAATGAAAAGGATGACAAGAAAAGGGGAACACCAATTAGAAATTACATACATTTAGAAGGAGATGGAGAAAAAAGAAACGTATAGCTAAGACAGAAAGGAAAGGAGAGGTGTATAAACAATCAAAACACAAGTAACGAAATAAGGGGTGAACCTTAGAACGAAATCAAAACAAAAGATCCAACACGTAATCAATCAAAACAGGAATTGACCATCTATATTAAAAACCAAAGGAAACAAGTGACCCATTTAGATAACATGAAATAAAAACAACTTGATAAAACTAAAATAAATAAATACTCACATATACACATAAAAGGTAATAAAATTAATAATAAACGGACTAAACATTGACGGTAAACAGACCCCAAGTAGAAACCAAAGAGTAAAAACCTATAGACTGAATTAGAGTGAATTTCGGTATTGTTTGGTGAACACTTTAGAAGTAAGTACTTGTCTCTCGTTCGGTACTCGGAAACCTTACCCTTGTGACTGAGGTTCTGGGGTCTAATAGTCTCTTGATTGGGATCCCTCATAGTCTATCACTCTTGAGTGTGTTTCCATTGGTGAACTTATGTTCTGGGTCGTAGTGGGTTGGTGGTAATTGTGGTACGTCCTACGGAGTAGATTTGTTCTTTGTTTTGTTTTTATGTTTGGGTCAGTAGTCGTCTGTCCTGGTGGAGAGAGTCGGAACGGGTAGTTGTTTTTACGTCGTGTTTAAAAATGGGATATGCTTCGAATATGTTTGGTTACCTGGTTTGTATCCTCCCGTCTTTGGTTCCCCTTCTTTCTTGAGTTGGAACTTCGGATCCTTTTCCTCTGGAGTTTGTGTTATTAATTTTTTTTTTTTCTTTTCCGTCTCTTTATTATGTGTTTACTTATTTGTTTGATCTTTGTGTCTTCAGGTTTATTTACTTCTTCTTTAATGTACTTTTTCTTAAGTCTTCTTAGTATCATTTCTACTAGTTTTTGGAACTTTTGTCTTACCTCTTTTATGTTCTTAGTTAATTGTTTCTGAATCTTCTTAATTTCTTATTTGTGTGTCTCTGTTTGTTGTGTTAATGACTTTAATTTTTATGAGATCTTCCTTAGTTATCGTCTTATAAACTTCATCTTCCTACTTAGTCACTCGACCTTCTATTTTAACACCTTTATTGAAGACTTCTCGTCTTATTTCATTTTTCTTACTTTTCTTGACTCCTATCCGAGTCTCTGGAGACCCTATTATAGTTTGTGTGGTTGTAATCTTAATATCTCCAGGGTCTTCTTCTTCTCTTTTTCCCATACTCTTTTAAAAACTTCTCTAATATCGACTTTTAAAGGGGTTGTACCTTTTCCTTTGTCAGTTAGTTCAAGTTCTCCGTGTTTCTCAAGGTACATCCTATTTAGGATCCTCTTTGTACCGTTCTGTGTATGCATACTTTGATTACCTCTGATTTGTGGTTCTTTTTTTGTAATTTTCGTCTTTCCCTTTCCGTTGTTCATTATATGTTCCCTTTGGGGTGTACAAATTGTCGACTAGAAAGTCGTCTCCGACATCCAGTTTTCCCTTACCATCCTATCTTTCATGACTTTCCCTTTTTGGATGTTGGTTCTAATGACATGGGTCGTTCCCAGAGTAAGTTTTAACTACCTCTTTAGTTTTCGAAAAGTCTGTTCGTTTACAATTCTATTAAGTCATGGTTCTCTTCTATTTCTAGATGTCTTAGTTTAGGGTTTGTTAATTCTTTTACCGTTATCCTTGTATATATAGTTATTATTGAAATTTACATTTACCTAGTTTACGAGGTTGGTTTAATGTGTCTGACCGACTTACCTGTGTTTTTGTTCTGGGTATATATACGAGAGATGTTGTTTGGGTGAAGTCTGGATTTCTGTGTATATCTGACTTTCACTCTTCTACCTTTCTATATAAGGTACGTTTACCCTTCGTTTTCTTTCGACCTCATCGTTAGGAGTATAGTCTGTTTTGTCTGGAATATTATTTCTTATAATGTTCCTTCCTGTGAGGTATTACTAGTCCCCTAGTTAGGTTGTCCTTCTGTCGTGTTAACACTTATAGGGACGTGAGTTGTATCCTCGTGGAGTTATGTATTCTGTTTGTGACGACGACGACGACGACGATTCAACGAAGTCAGCACAGACTGAGACACGCTGGGGTGTCTGTCGTCGGGTGGTCCGAGGGGGTAGGGACCCTAAGAGGTCTGTTCTTGTGACCTCACCCAACGGCAAAGGAAGAGGTTACGTACTTTCACTTTTTACTTTCACTTCAGTGAGTCAGCACATGTTGAGAACCGTTAGGGTACCTGACGTCGGATGGTCCGAGGAGGTAGGTACCTAAAAGGTCCGTTCTCATAACCTCACCCCATGGTAACGGAATTGTCTGTATTTTCCTCTTTAACTGTCATTGTGTCAGTATTATCCTCTGAAATTGTGGGGTGAGTGTGGTTACCTGTCTAGTAGTTTTGTCTTTTAATTATGTCTTTGTGTTCAGAATTTACTATGTAATCTACTCCACCTAGAGTAACTATAGAAGTCCTGTAAGTAGATTTACGTTTTCTTATGCAGAAGGAGAGTTCACGTGTACCTTGTAAGAGGTCCTATCTAGTGTAGAACCCAGTGTTTAGTTTGGAGTCATTTAAATTCTTTTAAATTTAGTATAGTTCGTAGAAAAGGCTAGTGTGACGATATTCTGATCTATAGTTAATGTTCTTTTCTTGATATTTTTTTGTGTCTTGTGTACCTCTAATTTGTTATACAACGATACATTGTGTGTGTGTGTTTTGATTGTTATACAAAGATTTATTGTCCAATGACTTCTTTAGTTTTCCCTTTATTTTTTTTAAAAGATCTTTGTTTACTGTCACTTTTGCACTGTTGAGTTTTGGATACCCTACATCGTTTTCGTCAAGATTCTCCCTTCAATATCGTTATGTTAGGATGGAGTTCCTTGTTCTTTTTGTAGTTTATCTGTTGGATTGAAATGTGGATTTTGTTGACCTTTTTCTTGTTTTCTGAGGTGTTATAATAGTCTTCCTTTCTTTAGTATTTATAGTCTCGTCGTTATTTACTTTTTCTTTACCTTCTTTGTTATCATTTCTCTTTATTATGAATTTCGACCAAGAAACTCTTCTATTTGTTTAAACTCTTTGGAAATCGGTCTGAGTAGCTCTTTTTTCTCTCTTCTTAGTTTAGTTGTTTTAATCTTTGCTTTTTCTCCAGTGTTGTCTGTTACGGTTTTATGTTTCCTAAATTCTCTGATAAAACTTGTTTGAATATCGTTATTTTACCTATTGGACCTTCTTTACCTGTCTAGGAATCTTTTCAAGGTAGAAGGTTCTGATTTCGTCCTTCTTTTTCTTTCACACTTGTTGGGTCAATGTTCGTGACTTTAACTTTGACACTAGTTTTTAGAGGGTTTTTTGTTTTCGGGTCCTGGTCTACCGAAGTGTCATCTTAAGATAGCTATTGATTTCTTCTCAATTACGGATAGGAAGATTCTGAGAAAGTTTTTTAACTTCTCCTTCCTTGTGAAGGTTTGAGTAAGATATTCCGGTGGTAGTGGGACTATGGTTTTAGTCTGTTTCTGTTGTGTTTTTTTCTTTTGATGTCCTGATATGGTGACTAGTTGTATCTACGTTTTGAGTTGTTTTAAAATCGTTTTTATTAAGTCGTTGTGTAGTTTTTCGAGTATATGGTACTAGTTTGACCCAAATAAGGTCCCTACGTTCCTAAGAAGTTATATATGGTTAGTTAGTTACACTATGTGGTATAATTGTTTAACTTTGTATTTTTGGTTTATAATTAGAGTTATCTACGTCTTTTTCGGGAACTGTTTTAAGTCGTGGGTAAATACTAATTTTGAGAAGTGTTTACACGTATATTTCTTGGATGGAGTTGTATCATTTCCGGTATATACTATGCAGATGTCTTTTGTAATAAGAGTCACCACTTTCTGACTGTCGTAAGGGGGTTGTAGTCCTTGTTTTGTTCCCACAGGTAAAAGTGCTGATGATAAGTTGTATCAAACCTTCAGGACGGATGACGCTAGTCTCGTCTTTTTCTTTATTTTCCTCGGGTATAGTCTTTTCTTCTTTATTTCGAGAGTGATAAAAGTCTATTATACTATGACATGTATCTTTTGGGATTTCTACGATAGTCTTTTAATGATCTTGATTAGTTACTTAAATCGTTTCAACGTCCTATGTCTTAGTTATGTGTCTTTAGAGAACGTAAAGATATATGATTGTTACTTTTTAGTCTCTCTCTTTAATTCCTTAGTTAGGGTAAGTGGTAACGTTGTTTTGATTAATTTATATCCTTATTTGAATCCTTATTTGAATGGATTCCTCTGTTTTCTTGACATGTGTCTTTTAATACTGTGACTACTTTCTTTAGTTTCTATTGTATTTGTCTACCTCTCTATACGGTACAAGGACCCATCCTTCTTAGTTATAACACTTTCACTGATATGATTGTTTACATTAGATGTCTAAGTTACGTTAGGGATAGTTTAATGGTTACCGTAAAAAGTGTCTTCATCTTGTTTTTTAAAGTGTTAAGTATACCTTTGGGGTTTCATGGACTCATCGGTTTCGTTAAAACTCTTTCTTCTTACCTCGACCTCCTTAGTTGGAAGGACTGAAGTGCAATATGATGTTTCGATGTCAGTAGTTCTGTCACACTAAGACCGTGTTTGGGTCTTTATATCTGGTTACCTTGTTCTATCTCTCGGGTCTTTATTTGGGTACGCGGATACGTATGGAATAAAAACTGTTTCCTCCGTTCTTGTATGTTACTCCATTTCTGTCGGAGAAGTTATTTACCACGACCCTTTTGACTTGTCGATATACATTTTCTTACTTTAATCTTGTGAAGGATTATGACATGTGTTTCTATTTGAGTTTTACCTAATTTCTGGATTTACATTCTGGTCTTTGATATTTGGAGAATTCCCTTTTGTATCCGTCTTATGAGCTACTGTATTTAGTTTGGTTCTGGGTGAAAGATCTCATTGTCTTTATTTTTGTTTTCATTTGTTCACTCTGGACTAATTTGAATTTCCGAAAACGTGTCGTTGTCTTTGATATTCGTTCCACATTTTTGTTGGGAGTCTTACCCTCTTTTATTATCGTTTACTTTGTTGACTGTTGCCTAATTAAAAGTTTTATATGTTCGACGAGTATGTTGAGTTATGGTCTTTTTATTTGTTGGGTTATTTTTTCACCTTTTTTCTGGATTTGTCTGTAAAGAGGTTTTTTCTGTATGTCTACCGATTGTTTGTGTACTTTTCTACGACTTGTGGTGAGTAATAATCTCTTTACGTTTAGTTTTGATGTTACTCCATAGTGGAACGTAGTCATTCTTACCGGTAGTAGTTTTTCAGATGTTTGTTATTTACGACCTCTACCACTCCTCTTTTCCCTTGCGAGAACGTGACAACCACCCTTACATTTACCTATGTCGGTGGTACCTACTGCCATACCTCTAAGGAATTTTTTGATCCTTATTTTGGTGGTATACTGGGTCGTTAGGGTAAGGATCCGTATATGGGACTCCTTTGGTTTTAACTTTCTGTGTACATAGGGTAACAAGTAATATCGTGACAAATGTCATCGATCTCGTACCTTCGTTGGATCTACAAGTAGTTGTCAACTTACCTATTTCTTCAACACCATGTGTATGTGTTACCTTACAATAAGTCGGTATTTTACCTTATGTAAACTCAGTCAAGATCACTCCACCTACTTGGATGTCGGATAAAATGTCTCACTTAATTCAGTCCTTCTCTTTCTATTTATAGTATATGCTTGCGTATATATGCCTTAGATCTTTCTACCATGTCTTCTTAAATAAACGTCCCGTCGTTACCCTTTGTCTGTATCTCTTATCTGAATGCCTGTACCCCTTTCCCCTCCTCTCCCACTCTATATACCTTTCTCATTGTACCTTTGAATGTCATGGTACACATTTCATCTATCGGTTGCCCTTAAACGACGTACAGAGTCCTTTAGTTTGTCCCCGAGACTTGGTTGGATCCCCTCACCCTAGCCCTCCCTCTACCCTCCCCTATATACATATGG
Organism: Capra ibex; assembly: GCA_006410555.1. NCBI lineage: Eukaryota > Metazoa > Chordata > Mammalia > Artiodactyla > Bovidae > Capra > Capra ibex. Next base: position 5,564,763 of record SJYO01038983.1, on the reverse strand, counting down.
ATACCGACTAAGTACAACTCCAAACTGTCCTTTGTTAAGACATTTCGTTAATAGGAAGTTAATTTTTTAAAATTTTAAAATATAATTACCTCGCACAATAACTAACCCTAACCCATACTCTCTTGAAAGACTATAATAAAGAAATGTCTCTTTATACCATAAATGTCTCTATGGTATGTTTATACCTACCGTAAATATTTAAGTGAACTCAACACATAAAATACCTTAATAATAATTAATTAGATACTGTACGTGGTGTGTGTATATTTACTTTTACGGAGTTATTACACACACACCCCCAACACCACAGGAATTTATTATTAAACTTTTACAATAAAGAAGAAGAAGAAGAAAAAAAAACCTATTTTTTATTGAATAGGAGTAAGACCTTACAAACCTTTTATGTCTTTCTATTTTTCTTCTTGTAAACATAAAAATGTCAATTATTACTCTCATTTGAAAAGAGTTATTACTCACTTAAAAAGAATACAAATAATTATTAAAGATTAACAAGACACTTCGTGAACGATTATATAGGTAACATGTAAACAAGACAAAAAATAAAAATACAAAATTTCAACCTACCCAAAAAGAATATTCTTCATTTATAAATCTGACTGTATAACCGGAAAAAAGGGAAAAATAATACAAAAATTGTGTACGTTAAATTTAAAAAAATAAATTAATTTTGGTGGTCACCAAAACGTTTATAACTATACTTAAATTACATATCATACACTTAATAACTACTATAAGGTTCACTAAACTCCGATATGTAATTTTGTAAAACATAAATAAAACTGTGTGAAAGTTTATATATTTATATACACGTACACATATTAATATTATGTAAAATTAAAGTATCTCTAATAACGGATCCTACTCGAATTTCTTCTTTACAAAAATTTTCGACGATTCTTTTTTAATTTATTTACTTTCGACCATTTTTTTTTTTTTTTTGGTGGTACCTCTTCCTTTCCCGTTGGGTGAGGTCATAAGAACGGACCCTTTAAGATACCTGTCTCCTCGGACCACCCAATGTCTGGTACCCCAGTGTTTTCCCAACTTGTGATTGAATCACTGATTTGTTATCGTTGTACTTTTTTTGTTTGTTTGTACTTTATAAGAGTCAGAGTATATGATATAGTAAGAAAAAGACTCATTTTGGAAGGATTAGACATACGTCCAGTTCTTCGTTGTTTGTCAATCTAGACCTGTACCTTGTTGTCTGACCAAGGTTTAGTCCTTTCCTCATGTAGTTCCGATATATAACAGTGGGACGAATAAATTGAATATACGTCTCATGTAGTACACTTTACGTCCCGACCTACTTCGTGTTCGACCTTAGTTCTCACGGCCCTCTTTATGGTTATTGGAGTCTGTACGTCTACTACGGTAGGAATACCGTCTTTCGTTTCTTCTTGAGTTCTCGGAGAACTACTTTCACTTTCTCCTCTCACTTTTTCAACCGAATTTTGAGTTGTAAGTCTTTTGATTCTAGTACCGTAGACCAGGGTAGTGAAGTACCGTTTATCTTCCCCTTTGTCACCTTTGTCATTGTTTGAAATAAAAGAACCCGAGGGTTTAGTGACGTCTACCACTAACGTCGGTACTTTAATTTTCTGCGAACGAGGAACCTTCTTTTCGATACTGGTTGGATCTGTCGTATAATTTTTCATCTCTGTAATGAAACGGCTGCTTCCAGGTAGATCAGTTTCGACACCAAAAAGGTCATCAGTAAATACCTACACTTTCAACTTGATAATTCTTTCGACTCGTGACTTCTTAACTTACGAAAACTTTACACCACAACCTCTTCTGAGAACTCCCAGGGAACCTGACGTTCCTCTAGGTTGGTCAGGTAGGTCTTCCTTTAGTCAGGACTTATAAGTAACCTTTCTACTACGACTTCGACCTTGAGGTTATGAAACCGGTGGACTACACTTCTTGGTTGAGTGACCTTTTCTGGGACTACGACCCTTTCTGACTTCCGTCCTCCTCTTCCCCTGCTGTCTCCTACTCTACCAACCTACCGTAGTGGTTGCGTTACCCGTACTCAAACTCAGTCGAGACCCTCAACAACTACCTGTCCCTTCGGACCGTACGACGTCAGGTACCCCAGCACCCCTCAGCCTGTGCTGACTCGCTGACTAGACTTAACTAGGGAGATGTCACTAAAGAAAAAAGAGGTATCAAAAGAAAAAGTGTGAATTCATAAAACGAGTAGACCCACACATACATATATGTATATGTTCACACACACATATATGTAACACCATACTCCGATGTGGTTGTAAAAAAAGAGATATCAATCGGTCAACATGGTTATAGACTAAAGTATCCGCAATAACTGCGAAAACTTGACACCACAACCTCTTCTGAGAACTCTCAGGGAACCTGACGTTCCTCTAGGTTGGTCAGGTAAGACTTCCTCTAGTCGGGACCCTAAAGAAACCTTCCTTACTACGACTTCGACTTTGAGGTCATGAAACCGGTGGAGTACGTTTCTCAACTGAGTAACCTTTTCTGAGACTACGACCCTCCCTAACCCACGTCCTCCTCTTCCCCTGCTGGCTCCTACTCTACCGACCTACCGTAGTGGCTGAACTACCTGCTCAGACTCACTTGAGACCCTCTACCACTACCTGTCTCTCCGGACCGCACGACGCCAAGTACCCCAGCGTTTCTCAGCCTATGTTGACTCGCTGACTTGACTTGACTGACTACCGATAAATCACCTTCAGAAGGTCCGTGACCGTAAGGCTACCGACGGAAAGAGTTTATAACAACAATGTACTCAAAAGATAACAAAATGAAAACAATAACTATGTCAGTAGTTATGAAATCACCCTTTGGTCTTCTCCGATATGTTTTCTGACGATAGGTCCACAATGATATTTAGCAATTTCTTTTTATTTGACACGAATCTTTTAACATGATTCCATTACAATCACCAAAACGGTACTTGTAACACGACAATTATAATCAGTGTAACCAAAACGTAGGTCTAATTTTTGTTTAGTGAATCGACATTAGATAACCCTTAATTAAGAATCCTCAACTAGAGATTCTACCGAGATGATGAATAAGTCACAATTCACAAAAGACAATTCACAATTTGAAAAACCAATGAGTCTCGAAAAGGAAATCGAGTAAGATATATTCCGATGACGATTAAAATCTGAGTCTAAGTATATGAAGAGGATCGAGAATATGAAACGGAAAGTTCTTCAAAGATTTTTGTTTGTTTGTTTTTGCCGTCAATAAGTCGATACTCATAAAGGCGACAAACATAGTTCAGTAAAACGAATAACTGCATAGATAATCTAAACCCATGATATCTCTCACTTATTCCACTTCTAAAGAACGGACAGTACTTAACATTTGAGGTTGAATGGAGAGGTTGAGTTTTTACCAACAGAATATGTGTGACGAACTACTTTCATATAAATCCTTTTGTGATGAGTGTAAGTCATCACAATGTCTTATTTGATGGACCCCAGAAAAAGTTTTACATCTAACCCTATGACTTTCCTGTAAACTCAATTATTCCTTCATACCAGTTTTCATCTCTAATGACTTATAACTCCATAGATAATGACATGAGGTATCAATATATGTTTATTATAAATAAAAAATAAAAAACATAAAAGATGGATATACAATTGATAATATCTTCCGTTTAAACTAACACTAAAGATTTTGATTTTATCAGAGAGAGAAATCACATCATACCTGAAGGGAACACCGAGTCGACCATTTCTTAGGTGGACGTTACACCCTCTGGACCCAAGCTAGGGACTCAACCCTTCTAGAGGACTGGTTCCCTTTCTGATGGGTGAGGTCATAAGATGATATGTCATAAGACATATCAGGTTCCCTGGCGTTTCTCAGTCTGTACCGACTCTCTGAACGTGAATCACATCGTGTATTCGATTTGAAGTCTGTTTGGACTCACACTCACAGTCAAGACCACAAAAGGACTCGTTCAACAAAACAGAGAGATTAAGAACCAAAACAATAGAAATTACTATTACTGTCAAGAGAGTAACTCTTCTTATTGTCTCCATAATGTATAGGCACAAGTAGAAATACATGTGCCTACTGTGGACAACTGCCTATTCTAAGGTCCCCCCACCCTGATTTTCTTACGAAAAGGTATCTCACTCCCTGTCGGGGACTCGTCTCTTTAGTGTAGTCTCACAAGTACCCTTTGTGTCTCGTCGTCGTTGTTAAAGTTTACCTCTTAAAATATCTTATTAAAGGTATCTTTATTACAAAGGTACCTTTAGTGTCTCAAAAAGTTCTGACATACAGTTTTTCGGAGGTTATCTTTTTTTTTTTTTTTCATTCTTTTTCTTTCTTAATAAAGGTCCTCTCCTGTAAAGTCTGTTTTTCCTCAACCCCTCCTTCTTGGGATCATGTTTTCTCCCACTTCTGGTTGACCTTTTTAAATGAATCGGTGTGACCAATCCCCGACAGTGATTCAGGATTGACTTCTCCTTGGTCTTTACTCTAACCTAGACGTCGACTGGGAGGTTTTACGGAGGTCACATCGATGTATCTCAATAGACATGTGTTAGTGTCCTAACCACGTATCTCCGACACACGAGGGGTATAGAGTTCCCTTCTTTCTTCAGACACAGGAAGTCTTTGACCTACCTGAAAAACTACTACCGGTAAGACTGACAACGCTCTACTACGGAACAACACCGAAACTAAACGTAAAGAGACTACTACTCACTACAACTCGTAGAAAAGTACACGAATAATCGGTGGGGATACAGAAGAAACCTCTTTACAGACAAATCCAGACAAATCAGAAACTAACCTAATAAAAAGACCGTAACTCGAAGTACGTGACGAACATATAAAACCTTTAATCAAGAAACAGCCAACAAAGTAAACGGCAATAAAAGAGGGTAAGACTCCCAAAAGAAAAATGGAACAAAAATCAAAGGAAGTATTCGAAAGGAACGTTTTCAAAAATTCAAATTAATCCAGTGTCAACAAATAAAAACAAAAATAAAGGTAATGAGATCCCAGTATCTCCTAGAACGACACCAAATACAGTTTCTCACAAGACGGATACAAAAGGAGATTCTCAAAATATCAAAGATCAGAATGTAAATCAACAAAGAAATTAGGTGAAACTTAAATAAAAACACATACCGCAATCCTTCACAAGATTAAAATAATAAAATGTACATCGACGGGAGAAAAGCGTCGTGGCGAAAAACGTAAATCCAACCAAGATTACACCACCTGTTTGGATCTCGGATAATATGTTTCACTTCAGTCTTTCTTTTTCTGTTTATAACATAAAATTGTGTATATACACCTCAGATCTTTCTACCATCACTACTTGGATAGATGTCCCGTCGTCACCTCTACGTCTGTACCTCTTGCGTGAAAACCTGGGTCAGCCGCCCCTCTTCCACCCTACTAAAGGCTCTCATAGTAACTGTGTGTAGATACCGGTATACAGTTCATCGGTCGGTCACCCGGACACCCGAAGGGACCACCGAGTCTACCATTTCTCAGACGGACGTTATGCCGTCTGGACCCAAACTAGGGACCCACCCCTTCTCAGGGGTCTCTTCCCTTACCGTTGGGTGAAGTCATAAGAACGGGCCTCTTGAGGTACCTTTCTCCTCGGACCACCTGATGTCAGGTACCTCAGTGTTTCTCAGTCGGTACTGACTCGATGAGTACGTGTGTCACTCTTAAGCGACATACTGTGTCTTGGGTTTCGGTCACGAGACACTGTCGGATCTCCCTCCCCACCCTACTCCACCCTCTGTCCTCCCTCGAATCCTCCCTCGAATCCTCCTTCCGCTACATACATATGGGTACCACCTAAGTACAACTACATACCACCTTTGGTAGTGTTATAGCATTTCCTTAAGAGGAGGTTAATTTTCATTTTGTTTTAAATTTTTTTAATTTAACTTTTTTCTTTGACCTATCTTGACACTTTTTATATTTGAACCCATATTTTTAACACTTTGTCTTCAGTGTTCAAATATAAGTGTGTGAAAAAAAAAAAGTACTTTTATTTTGTATTTTTGTTTCCTTTACTTATTCGTAAACTTCTAAGACCTGTTCTCAATCGTCATAAATTTCGTCCTCTCTTCGTTTACATCAAAGTGTCGTCCGAAGACACCAAAGACCTAAAGTTACCCGTCATGTAGGGTGGGGTCGTAAGGAGAGGTGATAACGATCTAATCCTTGAATGTACTCCGACGGTGCAAGAACAAAAGGGTTTATGACTGTAAATTCAGTAGTGTCTAGTCGTAATGATGAAGTAAGTAAAGTGTTTTCTTCCCTGACTATCCTTTTTGTATCATACCTACACTTGAGCCCTCTCCGTAATGTTTCTTCAGGGATGTAACAAGGATAAAAGGAGTAAAGCCACGACCACTGTCGAAGAGACATCTGACCTTAATCAAGGACGTGAACCTAAAGGTGCAGTTGGAGTAACAAGGTCACGTGAGAAGACAAGGTCGTAGTACTATTTCCGTAATGTGGTGGTTGATTTTGTAAAGTGAGGAAACGTTTGTGTATACTCCACGAACAATGTGTTACGCCCTATTTAGTCAGAATCGTTTGGGAAATAACCAAAATTGTTTAGAATTGGAAACGTAAAACTGAATGTCTAGTTATAACTGGGATAGACCAATAATGTTCAGGTCTAAGGGAAACCTAAACGATGTTTATTTTGACTGGTTTGGAAAACAAATTTTAAGGATAATGTAGTGCGTGTTGTGACTTCACGTCGAAAATAACCGTAACACCAGAGGGATTGATCTGTTATTTAGGGAACTCCCGTCCTAGATCAAAAGGAGTAGAACAATGGGAATGTTGATTTCCTAATCAACACTTAGAAATATTTATCAAACTTACCGAGACGAATCAAATACAGAGGACCTTGTAGTATTAATATGTATCGTTTAGGAACGATGACAAAATATCAAATAGCTACCTTCACCCTTAACCGAGGCAGGAAGTTGTAAGTGAGTAAGTAAAAAGTCTGTATGTACTTTAGGAACGATACACGGAAGGTGACACGATTAACGGTTTCTATTAGTTTTATTGGTCTTACATAAAGAACGGAGGTTTCTACAGTTCTTCTCAAGGAAAGACCTCGAGTGTAATCGAGACATCGTGTGACGGTTGTAGGACTTACTATCTTTGTCAAACTTTAGAATTATCTCACTTGTAAATGAGAGAATACACAAGAATAGGGAGATTCGTCGTCATGGGTGAGATATATTCTCGGGAGGAAAGATTGTCTACTGTCGGCGATAGGAGTATTGTGTCGAATGAATTTGACCTCGGACTCGGAATGGGTGAAATTTACTTTCTTATTTAGACGAATGATAACGTTCAGAACAACATAAACGACAAGAGGACACGTTTGGGAAGGTCGGCCGTGACTTTCGCTACGACGGTCTTAAGAACTTTGGTTCCCAAAGCCTCCAAACAAAGACCGGCCTCGAAGTCTATTATTAGTAGTTTGGTGAACTGCAGCCCTCTGACCTCGAACTAACACTAAGGTGGTTGCCGAAGAGCGACTATCGGTAGACAGTGTAGTATGGACAGCCGGGTCGGCAGTGACACCCCTTTGTTTTTGGGGAGTCGATTCTTGTCCAGAGCAGACTCTTTTGCTGCGGCAAACGATAGCAAAACTTTTGTAAGTAGTCATTTACCGTGAGTCCGGTGTGATGCCAGAATGTAATATGATACACTAATAACTCTATCGTCGAACCATCCTATTTTTTACGTTTTATGTTACCTTTGAAACACAGATTCTTACGACCTTCCATGACCAGAGTGAATGGAACTCTTATTGAAATACGAAAACCGTCTTAAAGTGACCAACATTTTATCTCATATTCGTACTTTCGACATATAGTGGTAAGTGTGATAAATGACTTACAAATTATCGATCCAATTTAATTAAAATTCATATAAAGAAAAGGAAATGAATTATTATTTAGTACTATTCCTAGTATTTCATTTTGACTTTTTATAAAGATTTTATATGGATTACAATTAAATTGGTAGTATACTATAAGTAAAGAAGGGATGTAAAATGTACATTACTACAAACTCACACACATACACTAGTGAACACAGACTGAGAAACGCTGGGGCACCTGACATCGGGTGATCCGAGGAGACAGGTACCCTAAAAGGTCCGTTCTTATGACCCCTCCCAACGGTAAAGGATGAACTCCCCTAAAAGGACTCACCAATTTGTTCTCTTTGAAAGACTAATACCAGTAAGATAATTTATAACTAAGTAGTCTCGGGTTTGACTTCAGGAATATCAGGTATAGTAGAAAGGATAGGGTACCATGAAGAGATTATTCCTATGTACACTTTATGTGTATACTTTAGTACAAAATGTAATAGTCATAGTCAAATCAGTGAGTCAGTACAGACTGAGAAACACTGGGATACCAGACTTCGTTCGGTCCGAAGGGACAGGTAGTGGTTGAGGACCTTAGATGAGTTTGAGTACAGGTAGTACAACCACTACGGTAGGTTGGTAGAGTAGGAGACAGTAGGGGAAGAGGGTGGAAGTTAGAAAGGGTCGTAGTCCCAGAAAAAGGTTACTCAGTTGAGAAGTGTAGTCCAACGGTTACATAACCTCAAAGTCGAAGTCGTAGTCAGGAAGGTTACTTGTGGGTCCTGACTAAAGGAATAGTACCTGACCAACCTAGAGGAACGTCAGATTCCCTGAGAGTTCTCAGAAGAGGTTTTGGTGTCAAGTTTTCGTAGCTAAGAAGCCGTGAGTTGAAAGAAATATCAGGTTGAGAGTGTAGGTATGTACTGATGACCTTTTTGGTGTCGTAACTGATCTACCTGGAAACAACCATTTCATTACAGAGACGAAAAATCATACGACAGATCCAACCAGTATCGAAAAGAAGGTTCCTCGTTCGTAGAGAAATACGATCTCAGTAACTTTCTTGAAGGATTGTTATCCGGTAGTTGTTACCACTGTCCTTAGTATGAGGACTTGTAGTTATAGTAAGATACATGACTAGTGAGTTTCATTGGATCCTTAAAGTTTTGTTCTCAAACTTTAACCTCAAAGATCATATTACCACATTGTCTTATTCCTTCTCATAAGATTCGAATAAACCTTTTATGTACTCTATTTTGAAACCTTTATTTTCTGTACTTTTACACAAAGACACTTTAGACCTGTGTGGAACCCCGTAAGTCCTTTTTTCACAGACTGAAGAGGGTAGGAAGGACAGTAAACTTTATACGTGTCGAATACTACACATAGACGAACCTGGGTCGCCATGATTGGCAGGAAATTTCTCCGTGTGCACGGGAAAGTTCTCTTCATTTATTTCAGTTCCCTTTAAATCGTTACTTTTTTCCTATTGTTGTCTCTTCCTTCTCTACTGTACCTCTCTCAACTCCCCTTCTCGCCTTACCTCGAAGGACTTACGTTCCGTCCTTTCCCAGACCTCTATTCGACCCACTCCCCCTCATCCATGACCCTTTTCAACTCATTTTCCCAAATGTAATTGTTAGTAATAAATAAACTGGTTATAAGTCCGTAAAGATACATAACCTTACAAGTAAGGAAAAATAGAAGGAGGATTACGTAAAAACAAAAAATATGAAAAATAAAACCATTCGTCTCCCGTACGAGGTTATAAAACCTATATTTTAGACACATAATACATTCCAAAATACATTCATTATATATCATTATTCAATCTTATTCATTTTTTTTTTTTTTCGAAAAAAGTCACACAAGACGACATGATTGAGACTGAATTTTTAACTATTACTCTCAACAAGGTTTCCAGTATCTAATGAGTAATTCTATAGTATCCCCGAATCCTATTGAATTCTAAAAAGGCTTCCGTAGTCGCCCACTTACTCTTCCTTCTTTTTATTTGGTTTTCTTTTTTTATTCGTTAAAGAAGGAGAATTCAGAAGGAACTGTTCTTTTATAAAATAATTTTTACTAGACACAACTTTAAAGTTTTTGAAGGCACCGTCTAGTCCCTTTTTTTACATTACCTTATACAAAACAGGGGTACAACTTACACCAATGAAGTGTGTAACAGAAGGGAGTTCAAAGAGTAAAAGTCGACGTCTCTAAAATAAATTTCGACTGTTCAACTTTACTTCACCCGAACAAACGAAGTAAAAGAGCGAGACAAAACCTCCCAAATAATATAGTGACTATCCTCTCACACCCAGAGTGACCGTGAGCTCCTCTACGTACCCGCACGACGTTTACCCTGTCCTTCGGGACAAACAGTCCACCGCCGCAAGAGGTTCTTCCCCTTTAAATTTAACGAGGAAAACAATCACAATCGAACGAGAATACATTACGACACTAATACTCATAATGTATTCTTTACAATTCTAATATTACCCAGGTTAAGTGGGAAGTGTCAAGTAAGTGACTTAAATTACCCCTAACATTTTTCGGACAGAACTATTTGAAAAGACCTCCATTACAAAGGTAATTTTTCAGTCCTGGTCAAACAATTAAATGAGGAGAGAGTAGTACAAGAAGTCGAAAAAAGAAAAAAAAGTCCTTTAATTAAAGATGTAAATTAAATCGTTTTCTACTAGAAAAAAAGTCATCATATATTCATTCCACTAAAAATTTTGTCCAAACAAGATCCCTAAAGGTAAGTTGTCGTTTTATTTTTGACATTGTATTAAACACACATTTGTCTTTTAAGGTCATGGACACCTGTCTTTTCACAATAACACAAATTCGAATCGCCCCTTATAAACGGTACATTCAGAGTTCTTTCAAGTTAGGTATAACCGATTCAATCTACCACGAGATAACTGAAATCGAATAATTTGTAATTGTAAAAGTATTTTTACACGAAAATTCCAAACGAAATTCTACTATACCATAGAGAATCATTCCTTATTATGTAGACTTTTACTTATCGGTTCTCTTTGGACTCGAATGGAAAGATGATAGATTACGAAAGGTAACGTAACAATCTCATCTGAGAATCCTAAGACCGTGATGACATTACGAAAACCCACTGCACACACACACACACACACACACACACACACACACACACGCACGCGCGTGAGAGTCAGTACTGACGGAGAAACACTGGGGCACCTGACATCGGATGGTCCGATGAGACAAATACCCTAACAGTTCTTATCACCTCACCCAACGGTAAAGGAGAAGGTCTCCGACAGGGACTGGGTCCCTACCTTGGACACAGAGAACGTAGAGGACGCGACCGTCCGTTTAAAAAAATGGTGACGCGTTGAACCCACTGTATTTAAAATGGTTCAATCTATTTTTTCATCCCCCTCTATTCCTCTTTTGGACTTTTACATGGTGTAAATTTCGTCAAAATATCTAAGTCATAGATAAGAAAGAAGGAAAGAAAGAAAGACAGATAGACAGGTAGGTAGGTAGACAGGTCAAAGAGAGAGAAGAGTAACCACCCGTAAAATTGGTAGAGGAATATTAGGTAAAGTAATGAAAGAAAGGTTAAGAAACTATATATCAGTAAGAAGTAATAAACGTCTAAGACTTAAACGTTTGCGTACCCAAAGGATTTTAAATAAACGTCGGGGGTAAAGTTATGAGTCTGGTGAAAATACCGGTGGGAGTCTGTACGAGTCCCGCCGTTTTTGAAGCTCAGAGGACTACACGTACAAGTGTCGCCTTCGACCTGGTCCACTTGGAGACGAAAGAACGAAGGTAAAACGATGATATTTCTGTAAAAGAAGTAACAGATAATTCACGGTCCAGAAACATAAAACACAAAAATCGTAATTTTGTATGTGTAATGGTATATATTTTGTCTATCGGTCACCCTCAAACTACATACTACGTCCCGTGGGTTTCGGTCACAAGACCCCGTTGGACCTCTCTACCTCACCCCGCCCCCGACTCTCCCCACAAGTCCTTGATCCCCTGTGTACACACGATCTCGACTACGTACGACTACAGACCGTTTTGGGCGGTGTCATGACATTAATAGGAGGTTAATTTGACTTAAAATTTTTACCAAAACGACAAATTTTATGGGGGTTCATATATTATATATTATGACTATGCAATAGATCTCAAGGATTACCGTTCTTTAGACACTTTACGAAATGCATGTTTCAGTCTACGTAAGTCCGTACTCATGTCCCGACAAAAAGATACTTAACTTATACTTAAGTAGTATACTTATATAAGTAGTATACGGTATATATACCTACCGTAGTGACTGAGCTACTATCTGCACTCAAACTCACTTGAGACCTTTTACCACTACCTGTCCCTCTGGACCGCACGACGCTATGTGCCCCAGCGTCTCAGCCTGTACTGACTCGCTGACTTGACTTGACTTAACTGAATATATATATATATATATATACATATATATTTCACAAAATCTAACCTTATAGATATTTTGTTCCAATATATAACTGAGTCAAGTGAAGTCAGTGAGTCAGTACAGACTGAGAAACGTTGGGGTACCTGACGTCGTACGGTTCGAAGGGACAGGGACTTTTTGAGGGTCTCAAATGAGTTTGAGTACAGGTAGCTCAACCACTACGGTCGGTTGGTAGAGTAGGAGACAGCAGGGGAAAAGGAGGACGGAAGTTAGAAAGGGTCGTAGTCCCAGAAAAGGTTACTCAACCAAGAAGCGTAATCCACCGTTTTCATAATACCTCGAAGTCGAAGTCGTAGTCAGTTATAAATCCTGACTAAAGGAAATCCTAACTGACCAACCTAGAGAAACGGTAGGTTCCCTGAGAGTTCTCAGAAGAAGTTGTGGTGTCAAGTTTTCGTAGTTAAGAAGTCACGAGTCGAAAAAATGTCAGGTTGAGAGTGTAGGTATGTACTGATGATCGTTTTGGTATCGAAACTGATCTTCCTGGAAACAGCTGTTTCATTACAGAGACGAAAAATTATACGACAGATCTTACCAGTCTCGAAAAGAAGGTCCCTCGTTTGCAGAAAATTAAAGTACCGACGTCAGTGGTAGACGTCACTAAAACCTCAGGTTCTTTTATTTCAGACAGTAATAAAGGTAACAAAGGGGTAGATAAACGGTGCTTCACTACCCCGACCTACGGTACTAGAAGTAAAAAACTCACAACTCAAAATAAAATAAAAAAAACATTAATTTTTGGAAAAATAACTTCATATCAACTAAATGTTATAACGTAATTAAAGACGACATATCGTTTCACTAAGTCAAAATGAATTTATATATTTATATAAATAAAAGTACTCTCCCAAAAGGAATAAATAAATATAGAAGATATCCGTATAATTTGGACCTCCGGAACTTGAACCCAAAAGGTGTCTCTTCTATTAGAAAGGTTACATCTCTGTGTCATTCGCGAGGATTTGTAGTATGAAAAATTCCGGGTATCCTCAGTTTATTGGTAATAAAAAAAGTAACACGATATCTTATCGTTATAAGAGTGGTACCGTAAACTTAGAAATTTTCTTCAAACTTAAGTAGAGTTATATTTAACTCACTAATGTAAGAAAAGGACTCCAAACACGTGACTCCTTAGACCCTTAGTTGGGGTTACGGTGACCTAAAATAAAAAAAAATAAAATGAAATGTTATGACATAACCAAAACGGTATGTAGTTGTACTTAGGCGGTACCCACATGTACACAAGGGTTAGGACTTAGGGGGAGTTTAGTCGAAAAAGTGAGAGGGGAAAGTGAAAGCCAGAAATCAGGAGAAACGAAAGACGGTTCTTCCACCGCAGTAAACGAAAAGACTTCAATGACTATAAAGAGGGTGTTAGAACTAAGGTCGAACGCGAAGTAGATCACGTCGTAAAATGTACTACATGAGACGTATATTCAATTTATTCGTCCCATTGTTGTACGTCGGACTACATAAGGAAAGGGCCAAACCTTGGTCAGGTAACAAAGTACAGATCAAGATTGACAACGAAGAACTGGACGTATGTCTAAAGAGTTCTCCGTCCAGTCCACCAGACCATAAGGGTAGAGACATTGTTAAAAGGTGTCAAACAACACTAGGTGTGTCAGTTTCCAAAATCGTATCGGTTACTTCACCTTCATCTGTAAAAAGACCTTAAGAGAACCGAAAAGATACTAGGTTGTTTAAAACGGTTAAATTAGAGACCAAAGAGACGGAAAAGATTTAGGTTGAACTTGTAGACCTTCAAGAACCAAGTACATGACAACTTCGGATCGAATCTCTTAAATCTCGTAATGAAACGATCACACACTCTACTCACGTTAACACGTCATGAAACTTGTAAGAAACCGTAACGGAAAGAACCCCTAACCTTACTTTTGACTGTAAAAAGTCAGTACACCGGTGAAGACTCCAAAGGTTTAAATGATCGTATAACTCACGTAGTGAAAGTGTCGTAGCAAAAAATCCTAGACTTTATCGAGTTGACCTTAAGGTAGTGGTGGGGATCGAAACAAGTATCACTACGAAGGATTCCGGGTGAAGCGTAAGGTCCTACAGACCGAGATCCAATCACAAGTGTGGTAACACCAATAGACTCAGTAGTACTAGAAAAAAAAAAAAAAAAAACATCAAGAAGATACATAAGAACGGTGGAGAAGAATTATAGAAGACGAAGACGATCAAGGTATATAAAAACAGGAAAGAACTCGGGTAGAAACGTACTTTACAGGGGGACCGTAGAGATTAAGAGAATTTCTCCGGAGATCAGAAAGGGTGAGGTGACAAAAGGAGACAACGACACGTGACTAGTGAATCCCTCCGTAAGGACAGACAAGAACGGTAAGAAACCTTGAGTCGTAAGTCTACCATGTAGAAAGGAAAAGAGAAGGTATTCGAGGAACAGGAAGTCTCCCGTCTGTTTTACTTTTCGTGTTAGTGTCTTTTGATTAGTTTGACTAGTGTACATGGTGTCGGAACAGATTGAGTTACTTTGACACTCGGTACAGTATATCCCGGTAGGTTCTATCTGGCTAATACCACCTCTCAAGACTGTTTTGTACCAGGTGACCTCTTCCCTTACCGTTTGGTGAAATAATAAGAACGGAACTCTTGGGGTACTTGTCATACTCTTCCGCTTTTCTATCCTGTGACTTTCTACTTGAGGGGTCCAGCCATCCCCGGGTTTTACAATGACCTCTTCTCACCTCTCATTGAGGTCTTTTTTACGTCTCTGTTTCGGTTTCGTTTTTGGTGTGGGTCAACGCCTACATTGACCACTACCTTCATTTCAGGCTACGACATTTCTTATTATAACGTATCCTTTGACCTTACAATCCAGGTACTTAGTTCCATTTAACCTTCACCAGTTTGTCCTCTACCTTTCTCACTTGTGACTGTAAAATCCTTAGTCACTTGGTTTTACCTGACCTTACCCACTTAAATTAAATCTACTAGTAATATAGATGATGACACACGTCCTTAGGGAGGTTCTTTATCTCATCGGTAGTATCAGTTGTTTTCTCAGGTTTTACCTCATGAACCCACGTCAGAGTTTTTGTTGTCTTACTAGGGAAAAACAAAGGTTCCGTTTGGTAAGTTATAGTGTCATTAGGTTCAAATACGGGGGCGGTCATTTCGACTCCTTCGACTTGTCAAGATACGTCCGGATGTTCTGGAAGATCTTGATTGTGGGGGTTTTCTACAGGAAAAGTAGTATCCCCTGATCTTACGTTTTCATCCTTCAGTTCTTTGTGGACCTCATCGTCCTTTTAAACCGGAACCTCATGTTTTACTTCGTCCCGTATTCCAATTGTCTCAAAACGATTCTCTTACGTTACCAGTATCGTTTGTGAGAGAAGGTTGTTATGTTCTCTTCTAAGATGTGTACCTGTAGTGGTCTACCGGTTGTGGCTTTAGTCTAACTAATATAAGAAACGTCGGTGTCTACCTCTTCGAAATATGTCAGTCGTTTTTGTTCTGGCCCTCGACTGATACCGAGTCTAGTACTTGAGGAATAACGGTTTACGTCTGAATTTAACTTCTTTCATCCCTTTTGGTGATCTGATAAGTCCATACTGGATCTAGTTTAGGGAATACTAATATGTCACCCTCACTACTTATCTAAGTTCCCTAATCTAGACTATCTCACGGACTTCTTGACACCTACCTCCAAGTACTGTAACATGTCCTCCGTCACAAGTTCTGGTAGGGGTTCTTTTTCTTTACGTTTTTCCGTTTTACCGACAGACTCCTCCGGAATGTTTATCGACACTTTTCCTCTTCACTCTCCGTTTCCTCTTTTCGTTTCTATATGGGTAGACTTACGTCTCAAGACTTCTTATCGTTCCTCTCTATCTTTTCGGAGAGGACCATCTTCTCGAACATCTACTCATAATCTCTTAGTTCAATCCTTTACACAGTCACCAATTCCTTTGATTGCCTCAACATAATCGTCACCCTTCCTTCTCCAATAAACATTCCCTAAGAGTCTTTAGGTTCCTGATCAATACATCTCTTATCACCCATCTCCTTTTACAAATACCGAATACCCTTTGTAATTACTATGACATTCACTGTAACAGTGAGGTATAGGATCCAATTTTATATCTTTTTATCCAAACTCAAACTTTTTCCTCCCTTTACTTATGTTCGTCCCCCAGACGTTACTAGGTTAAGGGAAAATATACGAGAGGTCGTGAAACAAAGAGGACCTAAAGACAAGAGACGTATATTTTAATTACTCACATTTTTTTCGTGTCCAATTTTTAGAAGAAACGACACCATGTCATGGTAAAATTAGGTGGAAGATGGTAACATAAATCGTAAAACATACGACTCTTTATCGACAGACGAGTTTTTTACTATTTTGATTACTTTTAGTATCCTAAGATTTCTAGACTACGAGATATGTTAATATAGGAATATTTGTAAATTTGAAATCTTAACAATAAAATTAATAAAAACATAATTGATTATCTATAAATTTCGTCCGGTTACTAGTACCGATATTATCTTAATAACGTCCCAAATGTTAGTCATCTAAATTAACGTTTTATATTAAGACCTTACACCTTAGGGAATTCCTAGGTACCATTATTTTATAACCTTTTAATACTTTCCAAATGATTAATAACTTACAATTTGTCTCAACGAGTTATTAAAATTTTAAACAGAGAGAATAGTTTTATATTTAGACAATTTACGTCTGTTATACAAGAAAGAAAAGAAAGGAGTAAAGCATAATTAAATAGAAAAAAATTTTTGATGACCTGGTGTTCCCTTCAGGGGACCAAAGAGAAACAAATTAGCCAATCAATGAAATAAAGACAAAAACGGACAGACCCATAGACAACGACGCGTGTCGAAAGAGATCTACGCGGCTTGTCCGCGATGGAAGATCAACGCCGAACGTCTGGGATCTGACACACGAGCCCTCGATACCGGCTGTCCGAATCGATGGGGTGCCGTACACCTTATAAAGGTCTGGTCCCTAGTCTGGGTGACGGGACGTGACCGTCGACCTAAGAATTGACGACCTGGTGGTCCCTCCTAGGAGTTATATATAAAATTCAATAACGATACCCTTTGTTTTTTAACACATTGTGTCTTCCAACGCAATTCACTAGGAGGTCATTGTCAGAGGTACATGAAAAATAAGGTTAATTAAATTATTCGTAAACTTACGTATAATACGTATAAGACATGTAAGTTTAACGTGTCTATGACACCATCGAAGGTCATGTACGGGAGTTCCTCGGGCATCAGGTAATCTGTGTCGGACGAATTTACCCGCTAAGACTGAAGATCGGGTGACCTTCGAAGGAGTAAATAGGAAGTATGACTTGTAGGAGAAGAGAAAAATGAGTTAGAAGGATAATTGTCATGTTAAGTAATCCAAGGGTCAGTGACTTAGCAGTGAATGACTTTTAACGCAAGGTCAGGACGGAAGGACTCTAAATAAGAGGGTAGTGGAGTTAATCATAAGACCCACAAGGGTTTCAGAATCAAGAATGTAGATAACAGAGAACTAAATAAATGTACCTTCCGATTAGCGTATGATACCCATTCCTAACGTAATCGACTTGAGAGTTTACCGTTGTACTAATAAATCATATTGAGACGTCTCAAGAACCCCTCTGTAGACGTTACCCGTTTGTTGTATTTCTTTAGTAGAGTTTCACAGTCTTCCTCGTTATGGTCTGGTTTTTACATCCGTAGTCTTACTGATAAGGATCTTCAACACGACACGAATCAGCGAGTCAGCACAGGCTGAGAAACGTTAGGGTACCTGCAATCGGACGGTCTGAGGAGACAGGAACCCCTAAGAGGTCCGTTCTTATGACCTCACCTAACGGTACGGGAGGAGGTCCCCTAGGGAGGTTGGGTCCCTAGCTTGGGACCAGAAGACGTAACGTCCGTCTAAGAAATTGTAGATTCGGGTTCTTATGACCACACCCATCGGATAGGGAAGAGGTCCCCTAGAAGGACTGGGTCCTCAGTTTGGTCCCAGAGGATGTAACGTCCACCTAAGAAATAGTCGGCTCGATAGTCCCTTCGGGAAAGACTCTTCAATCATCAGTAATTTAAACACAGTCCACACGTACATACATAGTCCCTCGACCCTCATCCCAACACCCATACGGTCCGTGTATGTCAATAAGAACTAGTGACTTGAGAAATCAGGGTGAATCGTACTACTAACCTCTTCCGTTACCGTGGGGTGAGGTTATGAGGACGGACCTTTTAGGGTACCTGCCTGCTCGGACCATCCGACGTCAGGTACCGCAGAGATTCTGAACCGGTACTGACTCGTTGAAGTCAAAGTGAAAAGTGAAAGTACGTAACCTCTACCTTTACCTGTGGGTGAGGTCACAAGGACGGACCTCTTAGGGTGCTACCCCCTCGGACCACCCGACGGCAGATACCCCAGTGAATCTCAACCTGTACTGACTTCGCTGAATCGTCGTCGTCGTCGTACTATTATAACCATGACACCTCCGACAGTGTGTGTATGACACATGACCTCTGTGATATGAACCAAGAATAAGGAGGTCATGTAGTCTGAAAGGGTGGAGGTTCGGACACTCATACGACCAGGGAGACATACCTCTCAGTTGGGAAGTTGGGGAGTGTAAAAAGGACTAAACTAATTCAGGTTAAGTAGATAGTTCGTCTGTCTGACTTGAACTTACGTCGAATAATTTTGGAAAGAGTTCGAGGGCAACCAAATTATCAAGGAAGGAGAGACGAATGTTTTAGGACACTGTAAATAAAGAATAAGTGACTTGTTCATAACCCATTGATTATTGAATCTATACACCCTTACCTCTCCAGTTGGTCTTCTGTTCTAAAGACGAGAGTATCTCCATTGTACAACTACGAAAAGCAAAACGAAGACAGTAGTATAATTTTAAACCATGGAAATAAATATCAAAGAGATTTAACTGATATTTAAAGTACAAAACCTGTAGAATAGGAATACAAATAATATTACGGAACTTGTACGATTTATGAATTGCATACAAATTGTATTGTAGTCTTTTAATCTGAAATTTTTCGTTTAAAGTATGTCTCACTTCATTCAGTCTTTCTTTTTGTGGTTATGTCATATGATTGCGTATACATACCTTAAATCTTTCTACCACCGCTATTGGGACATACTCTCTGTCGTTTTCTCTGTGTCTACACATCTTGTCTGAAACCTGAGACACCCTCTCCCGCTCCCACCCCACTAAACCCCTTTTTCCGTGACTTTGTACATATGATAGCATATTCTTTGTTTAGTGGTCAGGTCCAAGGTAGGTCCTACGAACCCCGACCACGTGACCCTACTGGACCTCCCTACCATGCCCCTCCCTCCTCCCTACCCCCAAGTCCTACCCCTTGTGCACATGTGGGCACCGCCTAAGTACAACTACATACCGTTTTGGTTATGTTATAACATTTCATTAATCGGAGGTTAAATTTATTTATTTAAATTTAAATTTTTTATTTTTCGTTTAAAGTCACATATCTCGTAAGAAACGTCTATTGACGGACATAAGTGAACATTGACTCTTTTGTTGTGACAACCTACACAGAATATTTTACTGAGACTTTCCGACTTAAGTACGGGCGAGGTTTGACCAGAAGAGGAGATGGACTACGATAATTCCAATTACTCATGTAAGTAATCCGACGTAGAGTCTAAAAAAAAAAAAGTTTTAGACAAGTGTCGGGTGTATTAATAATACCTTTGACGACAAGATGAGTGCACATTAGTAGTATAACGGTTTAGAGAATGGTTATCGTAAAATTGTCTATAAACCCCTGAAAAAAAAAAAGATTATGATCCTCAGATGACTCACCAACAGACAGAAATGTATTGTAAGAAACGAAAGGAGGGGACCCCCTCATTCTCTAATCCTAGGGATTTTTTATTATTTTTGTTTCTTTCTATGCCTCGAAAATTTACTTTCAAGAATACTTACATGTGGTCAATTGTGATTACCTGATTAAGGTTTTACTTGACGTTACATCTGAAGAACTCTTTTACCAATCCAATAACTGACTTTTAGTGGAATAGAGGTCCCGAACATTTAGAATCAAAACAGGGTAAAGGTTCCTATTCATCTACCTTTAACCTCCTCGATATAGTCTTGTAAGTTTTCTTACTTCTTTACAGTCCTGAACACCTGAACACATTCAGTTCACTAAAGGTAATATAAACACAATCAGGGAGTCTACACAGGGTGAGAAACGTTGGGGCACCTGACATCGGGTGGTCCGAGGAGACAGGTACCCTAAAAGGTCCGTTCTTATGATCTCACCCATCGGTAACGAAAGAGGTTTCCTAGAAGGACTGGGTCCCTAGTTTGGACCCAGAGGACGTGACGGTCGTCTCAAAAATGGTGGACTCGGTGGTCCCTTCGGGTTTAAAGTAATATGATGAAAGGATTAAGAGACGTCTGGAGTCTCCATTATTAATCGAGATCAAAAATGGTGACTCCTGTAACTTTCACTTTCGCTTCAGTGAGCCAACACAGGCTGAGAAACGCTGGGGCACCTGACATCGGGTGGTCCGAGGAGACAGGTACCCTAAAAGGTCCGTTCTCATGACCTCACCCCACGGTAAAGGAAGAGGTCCCCTAGCAGGACTGGGTTCCTAGTTTGGGTCCAGAGGACGTAACGTCCGTCTACGAAATGGGAGACTCGGTATGACTCCGAGACTCCTTAATTTATTGGGTGATTTTTAGGATGTTTAGAAAAAATGAGGTTGTGAGATCGTAAAAGGTATGACGGATCTCGGAGGTTTCACTACTGTATGTCACTGTCATCGAGACTCTTTACAATTCCCCTAGTATAAATTCTCCGTGTACTGTCTCCTGTCCTTCGTCTCACGTCTCGGTCCCTATGTACTCATTCTAAGAGTGCGACCACGTCAGTGTGGAAGATGACGAAGTCAGTTTCGATTAGATCTAACCACGACGACCCTGTTCTATGAATTTTATATTAATTCTAGGGTTCCCCCAGAGGGTCCGTCACGAGGACCATTTCTAGGGTGAACGGTCACGTCCTCTGTATTCTCTATACCCAAGTTAGGGACCCAATCCTTTTAGGAGACCTCTTCCTTTACCGTTGGGTGAGGTCATAAGAACGGACCTCTTAGGGTACCTGTCTCCTCGGACCACCCGATGTCAGGTACCCCCAGTGTTTCTTAGTCCGTGCTGATTTCACTGAATCGTACGTCTGTTCTAGGGTTCTTTTCATCGGAACTTTTTCCCTCCATTCAGAATCATCCAGAGTGTATTAGTCCTTTCAGGGACTTTTCACTTACAGAAAAGGACTGTTTTCTCTAACTTTGTACTCATCCTAGACCGTCCTCTTTCTCAAGTTCTCCCTAAAGGGAGCATCGAGTCGACCATTTCTTAGACGGACGTTACGTCCTCTGGGGTCAACCTAAGGACCCAACCCTTCTACGGGACCTCTCCCCTATCCGATGAGTGAGGTGATATGAACGAACCTCTTAAGAGTACTTGTCTCCTCTAACTACCCGATGTCAGGTACCCCAACGTTTCTCAGTCTGTCCTGACTTACTGATTCGTGTCGTGGTTCGACGTCCTCTGTGAGGTCATGACCAAGACCTCTACCTCCCTCGACGGGTCATTCCTCGCGTCCACCGACACTCCTGGAGGCACACGGGGACCTAGTACGGTCGTTTCTCATTCGAGTTCGACGTAGAGTTTCCTTGACTTAAGGTGGTTTTAAACTTACTCGAACCATCGTCTAAGAAGGTGTTTCGGAGGTCTTTCCTTACGTGGAGCCAAAGTCGGACAAAAGGGGACTAACCTCTTGGGTTAATACGAGATGTATCTGAGGACTAGAGGTCTCTCAAGTTATCTTATAACTTTTTAACAAGATGCATCGACTTATACACCATTAAACAGTGGGTCGTTCTGTCAATCATGAGTGAGAGGTGGAGAAAAGGTACAAAGGAGTGAACCTTCCGAAACGACAACAACAATAAGTCAACAATTCAGGACGGGTTGAGAACACTGGGGTACCTGACATCGTACGGTCCGAGGAGACAGGAAGTAGTAGAGGACTTCGAACGAGTTTAAGTACGGGTAACTCACCCACTACGGTAGGTTGGTAGAGTAGGAGACGGCGGGAAGAGGAGGACAGAAGTCAGAAAGGGTCGTAGTCCCAGAAAAGGTTACTCAACCGAGAAACTTAGTCCACCGGCGGTATAACCTCGAAGTTTACTCAGGAAGGTTTCTTGTAAGTCCCAAATAAAGGAAATCCTAACTGACCCAACTAGAGGAACCTTCCGATTCCGTACAATTGTAGTATTCACTATATTAGACTGGATTAAGACCCAAACTAGTCTCGTCTGGTTGAAGGTCTCTGAATCCCTAGTGTCTTTTACTACCTTCCATAATGTATGTCTTAGGAACCTTGTAGGTAGGACGGAGGTAAATCCTAAATTTAACTCCATCTATAAAGGGGGAGACCAATTTTTAAAATAGCGAGGTACCTACGAAGGAATGGTATGTGTAGGAAGTGTCTCTTCGACTCTTTTTAGTAACATTTATCTAACTCTTAATGTATTAGATAACAAAGAGAACAGTATAATGTCGGTAAACCTCTTAACGTCTTTACCGTCGTTGACACATTTTACACGTTATATCACTCGCTTTACTAAGGCAATTTATCTCTTTCGTACAATACTTATTCGATAACATAGGTAGTGAAATGTATTGGAAAAAAAGGACTTTCGAAGGAACGAATCCCATTGAAGGTCAAAAGTCAGAAGTTTCGGGAAGGGTGACTTAACTCGATTAAAGAAGACGATGAGACAATTGACTCGTGCCACAGGTCGACCTATCAGTTAATAACCTGTAGATAAGTTAAGGTTCGTCATTCCGTCTGAAATACTACTACAACCACTAATATTAAGGGTCACAGGTTAAACAAAAGAAGGGGAATGGGGAATATTGTCCAGTGTTTCCTCAAGCATTAAAGTCTAGATTCTACAAAAAGAGAAGGAAAGAAGTTGAAGGAGGTCATAAACTATGACAAAAAAGTAAATCGACTTAGAACACTGGTTGTGGCATGTACGGTTGAAAGGACGACTCATGACGTATCCCCCCTATTTCTTTTCTTTTTGATTGTAAGGGATGGGCGAGAACTTGTGATCTAAACCCGTTTGTTTATGAATCTCACTATTGTTGACACTGGAACACTCCATTTATAAAAATGTAGAAGTGTAAAGTGAAGTCCGTTGAAGTCGAACTTTTCATCCTCCATTGGGACTCAATTTCTCCTAAGTCATTTAAGTCGGATGGATTTAGATCTTTTGTTTTGACTTGGTCATGTTGGGTAGTAACACCAGAAACTAGGTTTAGACGTAGGTCTGAAAAGACTAAAACAGGTACTTTTACATGTCCCCCTTCATAAAATTAAACAATGTGTGCGAGTGCACGTGGAACCTTAAGTAAAGAAAAAAAGGAAAGACTCTGAAATTTATTTCTTAATGCATTTAGTGACGTAAGTTGAAGACTATTTAACGGGTAGAAACATCACAATTTTATGTGACCGTCTCAATAATTCTTTCCCGATAATCGTCCACGAGTCCTCTGACTATAGACATGTATTTGTCTTACTTGAGAGAAACCAAGGGTAAAATGGACCTCGGTTGGACAAGAAGTGACTGGTTAATAGAGGTACTTTTTGTGACTTTGGTTCAGGTGATAATTGAAGAGTGTGGGTAGTCTAGACCAAATGTTTACTTGTATTCGACCTCTTCTGGTCATTTACTAGGTTCTAACAAGTCCCACACTGTAATTCCAAATCTTCATCAGTAATACATTCTTGGGTCTTAGGACTTTCAGACCTTTTGAATCTGCGGTGTGCGGGTTATTAATTAGGTTTATCTGACTTTACCATTTAGTGTATAATCTTTGACCTGATGAAGGTAAAAATCGATACTATCTAATCTGTTTGGAAGCAGACTTCTGTTGATGTTTCCGACCCATTTGAATTTACATATATTTGATAGTCTTTCGATAAATCTGTCGGTCTTGAGTTCACTGGTTTTAGAACCCCTCCCTTTCTTTTACTACATGCCTCCATTCTGTAAGGGAACTCCATACACTGTGTAAATGACTTTCTGTTCCTACCGTCCACTTCTTCGCCTAGTTTTCGTCATCCACTCCGAGTTCTTTAACAAGAGAGTATTGACTTTGAACCACGGGTACCTCATCATTGACGGGTAAAAAAGGAAAGGTGGCGTGGACCGTTCATGGTAGAATGAAAGATGAAGATACTTGAACTGACAAATTCTATGAAGTATATTTACTTTGTCCCGAAGGGTCGACCGTGATCACCATTTCTTGGGTGGACGGTTACGTCCTCTGTAATCTCCAAGTTAGGGAGGTGACCCTTCTAGGGGACCTCCTCCCGTACCGTTGGGTGAGGTCGCAAGAGCGGACCTCTTAGGGTACCTGTCGCCTCGAACCGCCCGATGTCAGGTCTCACAGGGTTTCTAGACCTGTACTGACTTCGTGAATCGTGCATGTATTTACTTCAGTACACTGTAAATAGAGACACTGACCAAACAAAGTGAGTCCTATTTCAAAAGTTTCAAGTAGGGACAACAGTGTATACCGTTATTCCACGTTGTTAGTAACTCGTCTCAAACCGTAAAGGATTTTGTTAATTCTATGTAATTGTATACTTAGTCGTTAGGGTAAACACCCATAAATAGGTTTTATTAATTTTAGTCCTAGAGTCACTCTATACACGTGGTCACACAAAATTCGGTGTTATACTTTTATTGTAGGTAATTACAAATAGTCATCTACTTACCTATTTCTTTTACCTCTTTCCTTTAAACTTCAAATTATAAAATTTTAGTTGGTCAAATTAAATGGTACAATTGTTTTATTACCTCCTTTTACAGACTGTTTAAGTTGTAGTAAGACTATTTTTCAGGAGTCATTCGATCGATTTTTTCTGTTGAGGGATTTAGACACGTACTCAAAAATGTCATTTATAGTATGTTTTTTTAACAAATTTCTAAAGAAGGACTATATATCTTGTTCATTTCCTATACAAGAGGATGAAAAGAAATTATAAAATAACTTAGAACATCCGTTAATTCATTCCTTTATTTTCCTTATTTAACAATAATAAGTTCCACTAACAAATGTATCTTTCAGACTTTAACATACCTATACGATAATGTCAAGTCAAGCCAAGTTAGCGAGTCAACACAGACTGAGAAACGCTGGGGTACTTAGCGTCGTGCGGTCCGGAGGGACAGGTAGTCGTTGAGGGTTCAAGTGAGTCGTATAACCCGTGGATGACTGGACCCCTCGAGGAGAAAGTCATAGGATAGTGAAACGGAAAAGTATGACAAGTACCCCAAGAGTTCCGTTCTTACGAATACACCAAACGGTAAGGGAAGAGGTCACCTGGTGTAACACAGTCTGGAGAGGTGTACGGGTGGACAGAACCCACCGGGGTGTGCCGTACCGAATCAAAGTAACTCAATCTGTTCCGACACCAGGAGCACACTAATCTAACCGATCAAAAGACACTAATACCAAAGTCATAATGTTATTCATCAGTTACTTAAATCTTTCAAACCACTTGTAATCGTATCGGATGTATTTAGTCGATTAAAGATATGTAGACCTTGTATGTTATCTTTTGATAAAATTTTTATGATGAATTTTCGATGGTGTATCAATCTTTTTTTTAGATTCCTTCTATTTATTATAAAGAGGTACGTACATTCTCGTTAATACCTTCTGAATTTAATTATTTCCTTTACGATGTAAGTATTTAATCTCCTCAGTTATTTCATTTCAAGTAAAAGGACTTTAACTAGATATCTAAGTTGTAATAGGATTAGTTTTAAGGTCGTCTAAAAAACCCCCCCACCCTCCCTCGTAACCTCCTCTGTACACCTCCTATAAATATTTGTTTAAGATTTTAAAAACACCTTAAAATTTCCTGGTTCATATCAGTTCTATTATGACTATTTCTTGTTTCAACCCCTTTATTTGATAATTCATCATTCTGTACTATTTCTATGTGTTAAACATATAAAAGTTACTATGTGTTAAACATCCCTATTTATCTGATTACCTTGTCTTAAGTGTCCATGAATCTCTTAACTAAAAACTGTTTCCGTTGTGACGTTTCTTCATCCTTTTTGTAAGATAATTTATTTACTAAGACCCATTTAAATATAAACCCGAAGGGACCACCGAGTTAAGTCAAGTCAGCGAATCAACACGGGCTGAGAAACGTTGGGGTTCTTAGCGTCGTGCGGTCCGGAGGGACAGGTAGTGGTTGAGGACCTCAAGTGGGTTTGAGTACAGGTAGTTCAGCCACTACGGTAGGTAGGTAGAGTAGGACAGAAGGGGAAGAGGAGGACGAGGGTTAGCGAAGGTCGTAGTCCCAGAAAAGGTTACTTTTCGGGAAGTGTAGTCAAACGGTTCATAACCTCAAAGTCGAAGTCGTAGTCAGGAAGGTTACTTGTGGGTCCTGACTAGAGGAAATCCTACCTGACCAACCTAGGGGAACGTCAGGTTCCTTGAGAGTTCTCAGAAGAGGTTGTGGTGTGAATTTTTCGTAGTTAAGAAACCGTGAGTCGAAAGAAGTGTCAGGTTGAGAGTGTAGGTATGTACTGGTGTCCTTTTTGGTATCGGAACTGATCTACTTGGAAACAACCGTTTCATTACAGAGACGAAAACTTATACGACAGATCCAACCAGTATTGAAAGGAAGGTTCCTCATTCACAGAAAATTAAAGTACCGACGTTAGTGGTAGACGCCACTAAAACCTCGGGTTTTTTTATTTCAGACTGTGACAAAGATGACAAAGAAGTAGATAAAAGGTACTTCACTGCCCTGGTCTACGGTACTAGAAGCAAAAGATTTACAACTTGAAATTCGGTTGTAAAAGTGAGAGGAAAAAGTGAAAGTAGTTCTCCGAAAAATCAAGAAGAAGTGAAAGACAGTATTCCCACCACAGTGACGTATAGACTCCAATAACTATAAAGAGGGTCGTTAGACACCTTTTAAGATTTTCTCTACCCTTATGGTCTGAAAGACTGACCGGAGACCTCTTTGGATATACGTCCAGTCCTTCGTTGTGAATCTTGACCTGTACCTTGTTGTCTGACCAAGGTTTATCCTTTTCCTCATGTAGTTCCGACATATAACAGTGAGACGAATAAATTGAATATACGTCTCATGTAGTACTCTTTACGACCCGACCTTCGTGCTCAACCTTAGTCCTAACAGCCCTCTTTATAGTTATTGGGACAACCGTGTCCTCCATTGTTTAGACGAACGTTGCACCCTCTGGTCCCAAGTTATGGACCCAAAACTTCCAGAGGACCTCTTCATTTACCGTTTGGTGAGGTCATAAGAACGGACCTCTTAAGGTACCTGTCTCCTCGGACCGTCAGATGTCAGGTACCCCAGTGTTTCTCAACCTGTACTGACTCGCTGATTGTAAAAACGAAAGTTTAAATATAAACCCCCTTTATGTAACTATTCTTTCCAAAGAGATCGTGTAGTGTATTTTCTAATTAGTATTTCAGTTCTAACAATTTACATAAATGTTAGTCTAACTATTGAATAAAAGTAGTTCATTCAATGTCACAATTGTCAATTTTATAAACAAGGAAAACTACTCATACAAGATCCAAAGGGTGAAAATACCTAGAGAACAAAGTAAGGTAACGACGTACAGATCACAGAACTTAAGTAATTCTGAAAAATACCGGATTGTATACTGGATCGGATCTCTTATAAGACACATGTACTCCTTTTACATATTATACGACCACGATCTTCCTTACAACATATACACCGACAATCCTGGGAAACTAGATATCACAACAAGTCTAGAAGAGGAATAACTAAAAGATAGATCTACTAGATAGGTAACACTTCTCAGTCCATAATTACAGGGGTTGATGATTACAAAACTACAAATGAAAAGGAAACTCAAGACAATCGTAAACGAAATACATAAATCCACGTATTATGTACTACCCAAGTATTTATAAATTTTAACAATAAAGAAGACTCTCACTCGGAAATTAATAAAATATACCTTTAACAAACAGGAAAAACTAGTAAAAATTCAATCTTAGATAAAACAGACTAAATTCATGTCGATGGGGACGAGAGAAAACCAGATTTTCCAGTCTTGTTCAAGATATGTAAAAATTTTTGAAACCATTCTATCTTGTATATTTGTTTATTTTCAACGTTACCTTATTTACACCCATTTATATAAAAAAAATTTTTTCCTATCATTACCTGATTTCATTCCTAATGATAAAATCTCCAAGTTTCTCTGTCACAACAACTAACTATAAGAAACCTTACATTCCGTCCTTTTCCTCAGATCTTACTGGTCTCGAAGAATGAACTCACTAGTCGTGGTAAATGATCACTCTTTACACATAATCCCATCAAGTCAAATCTATACAACTTCAACCTATTAAACACTTTGTAAGTTCACCTAACACAGTTCTTATGTCAATGTGTAAATTAGACTTTCAATTTCTCTTTAGACCAGACTCTATAAATTTACAGTTGTTTAGCTATGAACCATCTTGATTATCTTCTTTACACTAGTGGGTCACTCTCACAAGACGTACTATGCTCAATTCAGCATTCACATCTGCAGGTCCATTATGTTTATAAATTCCTTATACACCTTTTCTTCTGTGACAAAATCCTTGAACTATTTCCTTTCCACATCTCCCTTCTCTTACGGATACCTCTCATCACTCCCCCTCTCGTCACGATGGTGTTTCGGTTCCTTCCGTTCTCGAAATGTTCCTTGTTCTGTCGACCGCTACAGTCTAGATCGTCTCCTGTGTCCTAAATTTTAACGAAAATCTTAGACCGTTGTGCTAACCCCTCAAAACCACCTCTCCTTTTCTGTCTTCGGCCTAAAATGACCTCCTCCGTAACCTTCTTCACTCTTTCTTCTGTCTCGACTACGCCTAGTACTGCCTTATCTCGATATACAAAATAGATCATTAAGATGTGTCAAATCTTTGTCCCCACGTCTCCACTTAATGTCTTGTCTAAAACGATTTACTAGTCCAAACACTCTCTAGACTACTAGACCGACTCTTTAACTAGACCGAGTCTTAGACCAAACTTATTAATTGACACCGCAGTCTAGGAATTTCAGACTGAACGGACCTTTCTCGACTCGATAACCCCCTTTTACCTCTTTAACATTTTGTTCCCGTAAGAGACTCTCGTTCCCGTATACTTATCCGTCACTTTTATTCTCTGTCATTTTCACTTTTATTCTCTGTCATTTTCGTTTTAGTTCTCAGCTATTTTCCCACGAATAAGTCTCTCAACAAATTAACGATTCAACACAAACTGAGAAAAACACTGGGGTACCTAACATCGGACGGTCGGAGGAGACAGGTACCCTAAAAGGTCCGTTCTTATGGCCTCTCCTTAAAAGAGACCATTAAAGGAAGAGGTCCCCTAGAAGGACTTGGTCCCTGGTTTGGGCACAGAGGATGTACCCGTCTGCCTAAGAAATACTGACTCGGGGGACCTTCGAGGATAAGTCTCTCATCCTATGACCTTAATACTAAAAATCCACTACCCTCTTAACTTCTGCACGGAAGTACGTCCACCGTCGCACTTGACCTGGGAATAAAGGAATGGGTAGTACGTTGTGATAAGAAAAGTTATTTTAAAGTGAAGTTGTTTAAGAGAATTCGTGGATATCTAATACAATCTCATTGTCTTTAAAATGAACTTGTCCGTAGTCATCCGTTCTAAAATTATTGTTCCTTTATTAAAACAAACAATAATAAGAATGAACAAGTGAACGACTCAACAAAATTGGGTTGGACTAGGAGTAAACTACCTGTCTTATAAAAATAGATTGGACCATATACTGGACGACCAGAAGAGACGATTGGTCTTTTCATAACTACCATAGACAGATCGTTTCGTGAACCCTAAAACGTGTTTGTTAGTGTATGTTCGTGTGTGTAGTTATGTGTGTGATTGTGTACGTCTGTGTGAATACACGAACGTGTGTGTGTGGACCTACAGTGTATGTGGAAGTGTTCCTTTGTTTTGGACTATAAAAGTGGAGTAAACTCGATAATAAGGAGTATCCTATGAAAACTTTACCCCTTTGTCTTTTAACAAACAAGGTTTCTCGACCCTGTTGTACTACTCGACGTCAACACTTTAATGACCGTTACTCCTCATGTTCTAAAATCAGTGTTAAGGTACGTCTTCCCAGTTGTTGTCGTTGGTATGTTAGCTGTAACACTTAACTACGTCAAAAGGGCAAAACGAGACCTGGACACAGAGAATAATTTCAGCGGGATCTCTTCGGACCGGTGAATTTTCATTAAATAAAGACTCTTTATCTGAGTAAAGAAGGAGTAGAGTGGTTTAAGTAAGTAATGTCTACAGACAATCCAATTACTCTAGTAAAAAGATCAAACGCTAGCGGGGATTTACCAAATTTCCGTGACCGACACGTACGGACTTATAGGTCTTATAGGTCAATCTCGTCTTCAGTACAAAGTCTCCATCTTTCCCTCCCTTTTTTCGCAAGTCCCTTTACACAAAATAGAAATCATCTTTTATGCTTAGTCTGTTATTCTTGTCTCTTCTCCACCTGTCCTGGTTTGCCAACTCTCAAATTATAGACATTAAAGTCTGGTCCTTTATGGTGTGATAATGCTGTTCCTCACATTAACAGCTCGCAGACACACTCTGACACGGCGTCGCAAACATTGTTCGTCTACACTCCAGTCCTGACACATCTCTCTTCGGGACCCTTCTGAGTCTCTTCATACCTCCTTCGCGCAGTAAGTATACCACCTAGATTCTCTATAGTCTCACATTACCCCTGAGTGAGACGTGATGCAACCCTACCCCTTCCCCACGACTCCCAGTGACTGGAAACGACGTGAAATCTGTCGACTGACGACAGAGGAACTTATGGAGAATAGGGCACGATTGTATGAGAAGCACTGGGCGAAGAGTGAGGGGGGACGGAAGAAGTAGGAGACTCATTCGGAAAGACGAATGTGGATGTGGAATGCATAATCACGAGTGACCCCAAAATAGAAAAATTTTAACTCTATATTAACTGTAATCAAAGTCCACACGTTGTATTACCGAGCTATAAACATATGTGACACTTTACTAGTGTTATTCAGACCAATACAGGTAGTGGTGTGTGTCAATGTCTTAAATCACACACACTACCTTTGAAAGTTCTAGATAAGAGAATCGTTGAAAGTTTATACGTTCTCTCATAATATTGATAACAGTTTTACGATATGCAATACGTAATATGGGGGTACTGACATGGTAAACTGAGGGAAGTGGGTAAAGTGGGTGGGTTGGGTGGGGGTGGAGACCACTGGTGGTCAGACAAGAAACATACATACTAAAAGAAAAATCTAAGGTGTAAATTCACTCTAGTATATCATGTATAGAAAGAGACAGACTTGATAAAGTGAATCGGATTACGGAAGTGCCAAGTAGGTACCACTACTTTTGTCGTTTAACGTAAGAAAAAATATCAAATTATTATAAGGTAACACACACACACATATACGTATATACAGATACGGTGTTAAAGAAAACAGAAACCATAAAAAACGGACACGAAAAAACAGTATTGATAAATAAAAACCAAGACAACCCAGAGACACCGGTGTACCTGAAAAGAGATCAACACCGCTCGCCCCTGAAGAGAGTCCCCGAAGAGTGACGTCGCCGAAGAGAGCGTCTCGTGTCCGAGACCCAACACGACCGAAATCCTCGACGTCGTGTGCCCGGGTCGTCACCGCCGAGGACCCAAAATCTCGTGACCGAGTCATGAACACCAGGTCCTCGAATCACCGAGCCGACGTACATCCTTAGAAGGGCCTAGTCCCCAACTTGGGCACAGAGGACGTAACCACCCACCTAATAAATGGTGACTCGGTGGTCCCCTTCGTAAAAGAGATGAAAATATATCAGAGAGTAAATGTAAAGTACGACATTGAAGTTGAAGATAAAAAAAAGATTAATGAAGATTTAGAGACTCAGGTTGAAACAATAAGAAGAGTGAGATTTAGTCTCCTAAAGTGTGGGTACTCTACCGACTTGGGTTCGAAGGGGGTAATGTCGAACTGGGTTTCATGTTAGGAGTAGGAAAGGGGGATGTCTTTCACCAACGGAAAAGGCGCCACACAGAGATCTACCCAAGATGGTAATAAGGAAGTCAACAAATTTGGTCTCGGAATCCCACACCCATCACAGTGAGAAGGAACGGTTCCTAGAAGAGGAAGGTCTCTGTCAGCACCACTGAGGTACGGGAGTGATAGAACTCTTAGACAAGGAAAGGATACCGGTAGGGTCTCTACTCAAATAAATCCTTAGGTGGGAGAGCGTGCACCCTATCGACGACGTATAGAAGGAAACGACCATAGTCACTCGAAAGATTTTGTGTTTGAATTATTATGACGTGGAGGTATATTTGTAAGAGAAACCGAGAGAAACGGAAATTTATGTCACGTCTGAGGAACTGTTAGTGGTTGGTGTATTCTAGAAAGTAATATAACAGGAAGGAATCAGAGAGTAGTAAGAGGAGAAGAAAAATATACGGAACTAATTCAAGAGTCTTTTGTAGTACCAAAGAATGATTAAGAGGGTTGTCGATCAAAATTATTAGTAAGTACCAACGAATCATTGTAAGAAGAAAGAAGTAAACTAATTGAAGATGGACAAAAAGATTGGAACAAAGTCTCGAAAGAGAAGATTCGTAAAACACTGAGTAGGTCCAGAAGGGACCACCGAGTCTGCCCTTTCGTAGACAGATGTTACGCCCTCTGGGTCCAAGCTAGGGACCCAGCCCTTCTAGGGGACCTCTTCCTTTACCGTTAGGAGAGGTCATGCTAACGGACCTCTTAGGGTACCTGTCTCCTCGGACCGTCCGATGTCAGGTGCCCCAGCGTCTCAGCTTGTACTGACTCTCTTAAGTGAAAGTGAAAGTGGACAAAAAGATTGGAGTAAAGTCTCGGAAGAGAAGATTCGTAAAACACTGAGTAGGTCAGACTTTCTTTATACGTAAAACATGGAATTTGAGAGTCACAAACTAAGGCTAAATCGTTCGTAACGTAGCGCAACGAAAAGAAGTTCTTTACCACTTTAAGACTTCTACCACAAAATCAAGGCATTCAGGTCGTGTATTGGGTAACGAACAGTGATTTTGTCCCCGAGGTGTCACAACCTATTGTCCTTCCTCATACCGTCAACAACCTCTTCTTCCTGTAACAACACTCTGCCTTTTCTCTCTTACGATCGTTATATTTACCTATTACTAAAACCTTTTATCTAACTCCAAATTCCGGAGACCCCCTAATTCTCTCCGTTAGTATAAAAGACAGAAGTTCTTTTACTCAGAAGAACCAACTATGTGAAAACCAAGTGTCTGATTAAATCTTGTTGGATTCCGATAGACAACACGAAGGGACCACTGAGTCTACCATTTCTTAGACGGATGTCACGTCCTCGGGGTCCCGACTAGGGACCCAGTACTTCTAGGGGACCTCTTCCCTTACCGTTGGTGAGGTCATAAGAGCGGTCCTCTTAAGGTACCTGTCTCCTTGGACTACCCGATGTCAGGTACTCTGACGGTTCTTGACCTGTACTGACTCGTTAATTGTGTATGTTCCGATAGACATTCGTTTACTATTGACAATACTATGTGTAATTTTCTCTTCAACATCGCTATCCCTTATAAATGTCCTTATTCCTATCCACTCCGTCCGAGATTTGTTTTCTGTCCTGAACTTGACTCAGAACTGTATAGGTATCCAAAACATATCCGACTCTTTTAAAAAAAAGGTCTGTTTCCCGGGTAGTCCACGTTCCTTCCTCTTAAAATACCGGACACACTCATTACTATTCTTAAGGTAAATTTGATAACGTAAATACTCCTAGGTCTAAGAGAGGTTTCTAAGACAGGGTGTTAATATTGATAAAAGGACTACCAAGATAGATCAACACAGGGTAGGAGTAGACTTTGAGATCTGACTTTGAGTAGAAGAAAGAAGGGATCAGTCAAAGAGACAGAGCTGAAAACTCAGTGGGTCTGTAGTCTCAACCCCTGGGTAAGAGTGTGTAGGGACTGTTTCAGTTCATTATCAAACCCACGTATTATCCGTAAGATGTTTACGAACAACTTAGTTGTTTTCTTAACCCTCAGATCACATTGGTACACTTCCAATTTGTGTCCCTACTACCTAACTCAAACCTTTACGTCTTCCTTGTCGACCAGTATCGACTCCCAGACCTGTAGACGCATACGTTCTCTTAGTTTGTCACAAACCTCTCTCTTTGTAGTCCAAGACCCTTGACGTCGAGACACAAGTTCTTGAGAACCTATTTTCGGGACTCCAATTAATATTGTTTCTTGAACCGTTGACCCGAGTAATCCTTTCAATTTCATAAAATAGGAAATCCCTTAAATGGTCGTAAGGTATTTTGAATTAAATTACAGAACTTAAAATAGTATTGTGAGAGTATTTTAAGTCAGATAGATTAAGTCACAAAATAAAAGGATTAACTAACCAAAATATTGGTACTAACTGACTTCACGGTGAGATTAGGGGAGGTCTTCTTAACTCACTCGACATTTTAAGAGGTTTCCTGTAATAATTAAGTAAGAAGTTACTAATATACATTTGAATTGTTTAGAAATAATCCGTGAATGATGTATAGCTACGATAGTAAACTCAATGTTACTGTTTATTGTGTAAGAAATAGGAGGAAGTAAGGGTGCGGTGGGTGTGAATTCAAGGAACCCCTGTCCATAATATATAAAAAATATAAATATAGGATCATAAACTGTTTATCATTTGTTACTTATTTATATATAACTTAATTGTCTACTGTTTAATTCGTAATATTTACGGTGCTAAATATATACGTGTCCTACACTATTCTTCATATTCTTATTACTGAAAAAATAATGAATAAAAATGAATAATGGATCTTATCATATAAAGTCCTACGTCTAAAAGTTAAATTAACCGAAAAAAATCTACTCATTCACTTACTCTGTGTCATTTTAGGAGTTGAGTTTATGAGGTAATGATAGTTCGACGATCTATTATTTACACTAATTTCACCTTTAAGTAATTAAATTAGTTGTGAAAAAAAAAAAGAAAATCTTGGATGACACTCGATCCGTTTCGTGAATTACACACACCAGTTTACCACTGGTTCTGTACCAGTAAAAACAACTTTCTTGAGTCACCAATAAGTAGACTTTAATATATTTTCGTTACATATAAACTCTTTACTTTTATTAGAGAAGAGTAATGGTTTAACGAAATTTTGTATAAACTTTAGACACCTTTACGTTAATCTTATTAGCTCTATTGTTCAACGATATATTTAATTATTGTTTTTTAAAAAAACCACCTGCTAGGTATCAATGTAAAAATAAATGTGATTACAGGTTATTTCAATTAAAATGATATACGTAAATACACTGATCTCCGTACACACGTATGTGTGTGTGTGTGTGTGTGTGTGTGTGTGTCAGGAGAGAAAAATCAACATACAAACGTCGTAATAGGTTTTCGGGATTGAATATCACCCGTCACAAAGGACAGTTATAGTGAGGACATGAGGGGACACCATTTGTGTTGAGGTTCCGATACACGGATAACCAAAGGGAACAACGGTGTCAATAACTGACTCCATTGGATTCAATTATAAGGTGACCAGTACATACCTACACTCTCAACCTGACACTTCTTCCGACTCGGGACTTCTTGACTACGAAAATTTGACACCACAACCTCTTCTGAGAACTCTCAGGGAACCTGACGTTCCTCTAGGTTCGTTAGGTAAGACTTCCTCTAGTCGGGACCCACAAAAAACCTTCCTTACTACGATTTCGACTTTGAGGTCATGAAACCGGTGGAGTACGTTTCTCAACTGAGTAACCTTTTCTGACTACGACCCTCCCTAACCCCCGTCCTCCTCTTCCCCTGCTGTCTCCTACTCTACCGACCTACCGTAGTGACTGAGTTACCTGTACTCAGACTCACTTGAGGCCCTCAACCACTACCTGTCCCTCCGGACCGCATGACGCTAAGTACCCCAGCGTTTCTCAGCCTGTGCTGACTCGCTGACTTGACTTGACTTGACTTCAATTATATTAATCTGAAATATCGAGAGGAAACGACCCTCGACACCCTACGTGTGTAAGAGAAACAGGTATACCTGTCACAGTGCACTCTAACATGTCGACGAGCTACAATAAGAAGGTGGCACTGTCTCTTTACTCGGCCTCGCATCTTGATTTTATATTTCCCAGGGATTCTTTCTCTCAGTCTCAGGATGAGTGTGACATGGTTTAGGACTGGTGGAACCTGAAGAGTCAATGTGTTTTATCAGGCAGGAGAAATTACGATTTCAGTCAGATACAACTTAATACACGGTAAACATAGTTTTTGTTTTTATAATTTACGATGTTCATCCGCATTTTAACTTCGTACCGACAATTAAGAAGTAACTAGTATTCTGACACAGAAACACGAACTAAACGATACAATTTACAAATTAACCTTCTTTCTCTTAAATTAAAATGACTTGTCATTTTTAACCGTTTAAAAATCTAATCACCACGTATAATAGTGCAATCTACTTACAATAATGACGAAGGCCTATTAGTCGATGACTGTTAATACGACATATACAAAGTTTGATAACCTTAATTGTATATCATAACTATTACTTGAACACTAGACATGATTTATTTTTCGTGTTGTGTGTCTTCTAACACCTGAATCCTAATGTCTGTACTATCAAAAATTATCCAGATCGTCGGGAAGGACTTGGAGAGGAACGAACAGGTACTAGTGTTAGTGTCGTAGGTTTAACGACGACGAAATCAGACGACCGGTAGTCGTGAGTAAAAGGTCGAAAATTATGTAAAGTCGTTAACCGTTCAAGAAACGAGAGATATTAAAAGAGGAAATAGATATTTAAGGAAGTACGTTGTGTAAATAATTTATCGAGGTTTTACGATACGTTACTTGAATGTATGCTTTGTGGGTTATATTGTCTTTTCTATATAAACTCCGGTATTGTCACTTATGTTTACAATTGTAGTTCTAGTGTATTATTAAAATTTAATGTTTAACTAACGTTCTTCCCTTTCTTCATGTTACTTCTTTATACTCTTCGACTGAACTGGGACAGAGCCCTTGTCCTTCTGAAGGTACTTCGGTCACAAATGAGACTCGAGTTTTCTACTCACTATTAATTGGGTCATTACTTTATACGGTCA
This sequence comes from Capra ibex, assembly GCA_006410555.1. Taxonomy (NCBI): domain Eukaryota; kingdom Metazoa; phylum Chordata; class Mammalia; order Artiodactyla; family Bovidae; genus Capra; species Capra ibex. Next base: position 5,526,936 of record SJYO01038983.1, on the reverse strand, counting down.
TTATTAATTGGTCCATTTCGGTATAGGATCCTTCTTCATAGGATAAACTTCAGTAATAAACTTCAGGAATTCTATCCTTCCTTGTACTGAGTAAGTGTCTTTACTTCCGACCGGTACCGTCTCCGTCTCTTACCGTGTGCCACGGTAGGATCCAGGGAGTGTCCGGTCCAATTTCTAAAATCAGAAACAGGATTTCTGTTACTTTTCAGAACGAGAAACGTTACTACGTCAGTCTAAACGTACAATCTAAACGTAGCGAGATGTATGATCAATTTGATACTTTTTTGTAATCTCTACTCTCCATTCTCATCTCTACTTCGACGTTTACTCGTACGTCATTCTCTTCCGGGGCGTCGCACCTACTTCCATCACCTGTACCTCTATTTCTCCTCTCGCTTCCTTAAACTCTCTTACTTCTTACCTTAGTTTCCTAAAAGTCTGGGTAGCCGATATTCTCCTCTTTGTCTCCTAAGATACTAAAAGTCTAGAGGCCGAATTTGTTGACCTCCCGATAAACATCGTAAGTAGTTCTTTTCCAAGTGTCTTTTATTAGTCAAACCCGCTCTTCTAATATTTAAGATAAAATTTATGCTACTGAAAGATTATATTTTCACCTCTACAATCTCTACGATCAAACCCTAAGGTCTCTAACACGTAACCTCTGTACTTAGACTCTGACTCCTCAGATCTGAAATTCCAATAATTTTTTATCTTATGTCTAATTGATACATTCCTGTACATACATACGTAAATATATTAATAAGACAGGTAGACGAACGGACAGAAACAGATAGACTACAGACAACCGAATACAATAACTCTTCAGGTGAGTGTCTCAATCGAAGTATAATAGTGATATTTGACCTTGAGTTTAGTGAAATAATTGAGGAAATTAAATCTTCAACCTTCCCTTCGACCTAATTTAACCGAACTTTAGATACACCTGCCCCTTATTTAACTTCTTGTTCACTGGAATACGACTACTTGTGCAGATAACTACGGTGAATTGAAGTGGTATGAACTAAACGTGATTAATTTAAGTCATTTTGTCTTCGAACTGGTGTCTAGGTAAAATTCATTCCATTAAAAAATGAAGACTCAAGGATTTGAACCTTGAGTGAGGGAGTGGAGATATAAAGTACCGTGAGAGGAATGAGAAGTCAAAAGGGAACTGGTAAATTATTCTTTATTTGGGGGTTTTCCGGACTATTAACGATGTCAAAGTTACCAATTTGATTATGAAATGAATTTGTCCGAAGGGACTGAGGAGGACGTTACGTCCTGTGGACCCAAACTAGGGACCCAACTCTTCTAGGGGACCTCTTCCCGTACCGTTGGGTGAGGTCATAGGAACGGACCTCTTAGGGTGCCCGTCTCCTCGGACCGCCCAATGTAAGGTACCACAGTGATTCTCACCCTATGTTGACGTCCTGATTGTGAAAGTGGATGAATGTGTCTGGATCGGACAAGGGAAAGAAGACCGAAGAGGTCTACGAGACACCTATAAGAAAGATACTTGTCAGTAAAGGCACGGTAAGAATCGTAATTCATTTTTTAAGTGTGGAAGAACTAGAAAGTAGCACAAATGTAAAGTGAAGATAGTATAGTGGGAATGGTAAAAGGAAGAACTCGGAAGGACTCTTCGTACTCCTTTCTTCGCATGTTCCTTCACTTCCGCCTTACTACTGTACCCAAGGTGAGGTAGATCTCCTGAAGTACTATATTTACAGGGTGAACTGAGAGTCCTCCAGGAGCTTCTCCGATGAAGAAATGTACATTCCAAAAGAGGATTAGATCTCAATCTGACTCTCTAGGAAACTTACTTCTCCGGATATAGTGAATAGTTTTTCCTTCTCTCATACAACCTTGTTTAAACCTTTAGTCTTTAGATAGTACCACAGGTTATGATACACTATTTCCATCAACTCTTAATGTCTACGCTAATGTTGTCCTTAAAACGTTCTAAGACATTCTAAGACATCGAAGACACTCTACAGTAGTACTGATTAAGATTCAGAGTATAAGTCACAGGAAGTGACAGAGATGTAGAATCTGGGGGGAGAAGTTCTGTGAACTCACCCGAACGAGAGTCTTAGGAACAGTCGTAAACAAAAAGAGAAACATCAGGAAAGAAAGGATTCTAGAAGTTTAAACGTCTCCAGAGTTGTAGTATTTTTCATGTCGAGAATTAAACGAGGTAGGGACGGTCAATACTATATAATATTGAAAAATAAGTGAAAGTTTATAGATAATACTTTGTGTGATGAAAAATTTTAGTAGAAGTTGAGAAGAAGGTTTTTAACAAAACATTTCATTTATTTACAACTGAAAAGAGAAACGTCAAAAACAGGAAAAAGGGAACATGAAGAGACCTCAGGAAAGAAGAACTTTGAGGGAAGAAGAGAAATCAAAACACTAGGTCTCGATAAATTGATTCTTGGTGAAAAGGACTGAGGAGAAGAAGGGAAAGTAAACAGGGGACATAAAGGAGAGAACAAGTGTTTGATCTCCAACTCATGGAGAGAGAAACAATTGGTACAGTTTACAAGAAAGAGAACTCTTTATAATGACAAGAGTACTTTTGACGAACACGATGAGTGACTTAATAGGTTTAATATCGGTGGTTCACGAATAGTTTATAAATAGATACTTTTTAGATCACAAGTGATCTAATGGTTATAACACCCATGTTAAAATTTGACTACCAATGACATACTAAATATAGGTTATTTGACTAAATTTGGTCCTCAGTCCCGGGTTTACCCGTTCAATATAGGGGTATACAGTCATGTACAGATGTCCCGATGACCTTTCAATCGTTTTCTCCGTCTTGGACTTTCTACGTTCCTCATAGAATGTTGAAAGAACATTTATATTATATTTTTAAATCGTTTTTAGATAAGACCCTCTTATTAATAAAATTATTTTTATGACTCGAATGTTAATTTTAGTCATTTTCATTTGTAACTAATGTTAATCCAGACCACAATATATATTAGTATACGATGTTATTATATATACTGACACCTGATGGATGACAAATCGAGGTACCTTCGATGGGGGTATTATAGATAATCAATAAGTTTTTAATTTTTTTCTAACACATACGGTAGAAAGAAAACATAAATCCCGAAGGGACCACACCGAATCTGTCATTTCTTAGACGGACGGTACATCCTCTGGATCCAAACTAGGGACCCAACCCTTCTAGGGGACCTCTTCCCTTACCGACGGGTGAGGTCATAAGGACAGACCTCTTAAAATACCTGTCTCCTCGGACTATCCGATGGTAGGTACCCCTACGTTTCTCAGTAAACAGGAAATTCCTGTGTAAGACCATAATTAATGAAGGACTGTGAAATATGTTAGGAGGGAAAACAGAGTTATTACTTGACAAAAAAAGTATGTGGACGAACACTACAAAACAAACATACGGATGATTACGTGAATAAAGAGTAAGCTCAACCTGTCTTGTGTCAGGTTACAAATGAACACATATGAGTCATTAAACACTAGAAGCACTCAATTTCCTCGGAAAGAAGGAGGTAGAAAGGATGAAAAGGAGGAAGGAGGGAAAGAGAGAGGAAAGTAAGAAACAAGCATAAAAGGGGTAAAGACCGAGTAAGATCGACGAGTTATCGAAGTCAAGTCAAGTCAGCGAGTCAGCACAGACTGAGAAACGCTGGGGTACTTAGTGTCGTGTGGTCCGGAGGGACAGGTAGTGGTTGAGGGTCCCAAGTGAGTTTGAATGCAGGCAGCTCAGCCACTACGGTAGGTCGGTAGAGTAGGAGACAGTAGGGGAAAAGGAGGACGGGAGTTAGGGAGGGTCGTAGTCTCAGAAAAGGTTACTCAGTTGAGAAGCGTACTCCACCGGTTTCACGACGTCAAAGTCGAAATCATAGTAAAGAAGGTTTCTTGTGGGTCCCGACTAGAGGAAATCTTACCTGACCAACCTAGAGGAACGTCAGGTTCCCTGAGAGTTCTCAGAAGAGGTTGTGGTGTCAAGTTTTCGTAGTTAAGAAGCCGCGAGTCGAAAGAAGTGTCAGGTTGAGAGTGTAGGTATGTACTGATGACCTTTTTGGTGTCGGAACTGATCTATCGAATGAATACAAATTTAACTCGTCAGAATAAGTAGGTGACTGTACAATCCGTTGGTAAAACATAGCTGTAAAAGTTACTACAGTTAAAGTATTGATTGAGTCAATTAAAGAGTCAAGACTTTGTTTTCGTTTTGTGAAGGGAGGTTGAGTACATTTGTAATGAAATAAGTATTTCAAAATTAGGACACAAGTTCCAAGGAAAGGAGGGTCGTCAAAGACTGTTACTCAGTGTCGGCGTCACGGTGGTGTCCGTCCAGAGTCCCCCAGTAACAGTGGCGTTCCGTCACGTAATTGAAGTGTGACACCAAATAATTACCATAACAGTTATGGGGGTACTCCATACCCACAAACACTTAGGGACTGTAAAGGACTAATGAACCGAACGTGAGATAAGGAAATGGTTCTTAAGGAAGGGCGATTCAACAGTTGTCCTTTTTGTCACGGATTACCGCACAGTACATCGATACGGGTGTTAGTAGAAGATAATGGAATCGTAAAATATGACATGGACAATTAAAATAAATAAATAAAAAGAAGACGACCTGCTTTTGTACAATTACTAAAAGATCAATATTACATCATTCAATGCGTACCTTAATAGTCTTACTCAGACAGTCGACTGTGACAGGAGTTTGAGTAACTATGGGTAAGTTTTATAGAAATTATTCAAAATAGTAAACGTTTAATCAAAAGATATACAATTAAATATTAACCATCACATTTTTCTTCTCAAACAAGAAAGTCCGTTCTAAGTTATTGATACAACCTATTTACTTTTGACTAATGTATCCTGTTTTAGTAAGTTGTCGATTTTTTATAAATTACTCTGGAGAATGTATGTTTCGTAACCGAATCCGTGACCGTTTAGTCCACTCTTTTCTTTATTCTCCCCACTGAAGAGAATACCTCACGGAAAGTCTCCCTGACCGTCTTTTTTTTTTAGTCTGTGTGTGTCTATATGCATATTATTGAAATCTGTGTTACAAACGACATTATTTTTTCAGCTCACGTTACCTAATTTATACCACCTTCCTTGACACCATGAAGACGATCTCACTAGTCGTTTCTCAACTACCATAAACTTGAGTCTGGACTTATTACTCTTCCTTCCTCAGTGTCCCTTCAGACCCTTTTCTTATAAAACCCGTCTCTTTTAAGTTCCCGAACTTTATTCGTAAAACAAGACTCTTATCTTACTTCTTGTTACATTGACTTCGTATTACTTTTTCCCTATCACCCAATCTCTAAGGAAACTTCTAAGTCTCTCCCTAGGTTAGTGTAACTTGAACCCCCGGTAAAACAAGATTTACACTACACTTTGGAACACCGGAAAATTGGTCTCCTTAATGTACTGACTAAATACAAATTTCTACTAAGGTCGATAAGACACCTCTTACATAATGTCCCTTAGTTCTCACCTTAATCTCTCGAGTCAACCCTTCAATTATATCATCAGGTCCATTCTCTACTACTACCGAACTCCATGTTTACAACCATTATGGTCAATGACGTCTGTGTGTGTGTACGTGTGTGTGTGTGTGTGTGAACATATATATAAACTTCGAATTTGTGTCACATTGAACGACAACCTGACTTATCCTCCTCAATATTTATCCTCACTTCCCACTCGGGTCTCAAAAACTGAACTTCTTACGGATCATCTTTGTCTTAATTTCACCTCTACAGGCCCCCGTCTCGTTCAAAATCTCCGTGTCTAGTTCAATGGGTATAATTATACGTTTTATATTTTACAGACAATCTGTAAGTACTACTCTTTTGTCGAGTTGTCTACTTAGACCTCGAGTTTCCCTCTCGAGGTCCGACCTCCGTCATTTGAACTCTTAGTCGTTATATGCCGGAAGTCTTGGTGTCCTTTCACGTCGATACTGGGTCCTCGCGTCCAGTCGGCGTGAGAAGAAAAGTGCTTCGGAAGGGGGGCGAGAAGGAAGGAAGGTGGGAGGGTCTGAGGGTATGGGAGTGCAAACGAGTCGACCCTCACCAGGAAGAGGTCCGAGGGAAGTCAAGGAGGGAAGGGGTACAGTACCGTGAGAGTGCCGTGCCTGCTCTAAAACGAAAGTTAATTACCGTCGGGTGGAGTCATAAGAGTGGACCTTTTAAGGTACCCACCCCTTCGGACAGGTACCTGACCCCAGTGTTGGTCAGTCTGTGTTGACTTCCTGATTGTGAAGTACCGACAAAATAGAAATAGAGGAAATACTCTGGGAGTCAGTCCTCAGGGTGTACCTTCAAAGACTAAAAGACAAGTCAAACGGACCTTTACCATGAAGGAAAGAGGTCGGGACGAAACGGCTCGTAAAAATAGATCGGATGTAAATAAGAAGCCCGTCCCGGGAAGGAAGGGGTTTGAAAGGGATTGGAAGGTCAGATTTGCTCAGAGACCGTGTTGAGGTCTGAGTTCCGAAGGGTGTTTTCCTTTCGGTCTAGTCTATAGGTAGTGATTTTTTTTATACGTAAAGTGTGGACAGATGTGTACTGCCACCCTTTACTAAATATAGTCTTGTGTGACACGTAGATTTACATAAAGATATATCAAAGTGATTCTTTTTACCCCTAAAAACTAAATTATACACATAGACATACCACAAAATATAAATCTTTTCAGGGAAGTGTTTGTAATAAATTAATTAAATAATTTGAAGAGTATGGTCAATTGATAATTCAAGTCAAGTCAACAAGTCAGTACAGGTCGAGAAACGCTGTGGCACCTGACGTCGTGCGGTCCGGAGGGACAGGTAGTGGTTAAGGACCTCGAACGAGTTTGAGTACAGGTAGCTCAGCCACTACGGTAGGTTGGTAGAGTAGGAGACAGGTAAGGGAAGAGGAGGGTTGAAGTTAGAAAGGGTCGTAGTCCCAGAAAAGGTCACTCAGTCAAGAGACGTAGTCCACTGTTTTCATAACCTCAAAGTCGAAGTCGTAGTCAGGAAGGTTACTTATAAGTCCGGACTAAAGGAAATCCTACCTGACCAACCTAGAGGAACGTCAGGTTCCCTGAGAGTTCTCAGAAGAGGTTGTGGTGTCAAGTTTTCGTAGTTAAGAAGGTACGAGTCGAAAAAAGTATCAGGTTGAGAGTATAGGTATTTACTACTGACCTTTTGGTATCGAAACTAATCTACCTGGAATCAACTGATTCATTACAGAGACGAAAAATTATACGACAGATCCAAACAGTATCGAAAAGAAGGTTCCTCGTTCGCAGAAAATTAAAATACCGACGTCAGTGGTAGACGTCACTAAAACCTCGGGGGATTTTATTCCAGAGAGTCAAAGGTAATAAAGGGATAAACGGTACTTCACTACCCTGGTCTGCGGTACTAGAATCAAAAGACTTACAACTCAAAATTCGGTTGAAAAAGTGAGAGGAGAAAGTGAAAGTAGTTCCGTGAGAAATCAAGGAGAAGTGAAAGACGGTATTCCCACCACAGTAGACGTATAGACTCCAATAACTATAAAGAGGACCGTTAGAACCAAGGTCCAACGTGAAGTAGGTCGGACCGTAAAGTGTACTACATGAAACGTATATTCAATTTATTCGTTCCACTGTTATATGTCGGAACTGTATGAGGAAAGGTACAGACCAAGATTAACAACGACGAACTGGCCGTATGTCTAAAGAGTCTGCCGTCCATTCTACCAGATCATCAGGGTAGAGAACTTCTTAAAAGGTGTCAAACCACTAAATGTGTCAGTTTCCGAAACTGTATCAGTTATTTCGTCTTCATCTACAAAAAGACCTTGAGAAAACGAAAAAGATACTAGTTAACCTACAACCGTCAACCTAGAGACCAAGGAGACTGAAAAGATTTAGGTCGAACTTGTAGATCTTCAAGTATCAAATGTATGAAAAAAAAATTAAAAATAAAAATAAGAATGAAATAAAATGAAATGTTAAGACATAACCAAAACGGTATATAACTGTACTTAGGTGGAAACTTTGAACGAAACCTCTTAAAACTCGTAATGCAACAATTGTACACTCTACTCACTTTGACACCATTAAATTTATAAGAAACCGTAAGGGGAAGAAACCCTGACCCTACTTTTGACTGGAAAAGGTCAGGACACCGGTGACGACTCAAAAAGTTTAAACGACCGTATAACTCAGGTCGTGAAAATATCGTAGTAGAAAATCCTAGACTTTATCGAGTAGACCGTAAGGTAGTGAAGGTGATCGAAACAAGTATCACTACCAAGGATTCCGGGTGAACTGAAACGTAAGGTCCTACAGACCGAGATCCACTCACTAGTGTGGTAGTACCAATAGACCCAGTACTTCTAGAAAGAACATATCGAGAAGACACATGACAACGGTGGAGAAGAATTATAGAAGACGAAGAGAACCCAGGGATGGTAAAGACAGGAAATAGCTCGGGTAGAAACGTACTTTACAAGGGAACCGTAGAGATTAAAAGGACTTCTCTAGAGATCAGAAAGGGTAAGATAACAAAAGGAGATAAAGAAACGTGACTAGTGATTCTTTCCGAAAGAATAGAGAGGAACGATAAAAAACCTTACGACGTAAGTTTACCCATATAGAAAGGAAAAGAGGAAACGGAAATCGAAGAGAAGAAAAGAGTCAATAAACATTCCGGAGGAGTCTGTTAGTAAAACGGAAAAACGTAAAGAAAAAGAACCCCTAGCAAAACTAATGACGGAGGATATGTTAATTGACAATCATACCAATATGATACCCCGAAGGGACCACCGAGACACCATTCGTCAGGTGGACGTCACTGTATCCAAGCTAGGGACTCAGACTTTCCAAGGGACTTCTTCCTTGGTCGTTTGGAGAGGTCATAAGAACGGACCCTTTAGGGTACCTGTATCTTCGGACAACCCGACGTCAGGTGCTCCAACGTTTTCTCAACCCATACTGAATCGTTGATTTTGTTGCTAATATGATACATACTCTTTTCATTTGTAATCCTCTGAAATTTTAAAAATAGTTTGAATATTCTATCATCGTCATGACTTTAGGTCTAGCTCTTGAGAGGATACTAACGTTAAAAGGAAGGTGGGATTGTTGAACAAGTCTTCAGAGTTTAAAAGTGCAATCGGAACTAAATTAAAAATTAGAAGGAAGGAAAGTGGCACATATAAAGGTAAATGTGGGATTGTCCACAAACGTATATGTATGAGTTCTCTTCTCGAGGGGTGGACCGGACCTCTTAATATCCCTGACATATCAGGTACCCCAGCGTTTCTCAGTTTGTGTGGACTCACTGAAAGTAAAAGTGAGTAATGTAATTCACCAGTTTGTCCGATCTGGTAGATCTTTTCAGTACCTACTCTTCGCTCTTCCCGTCATACTGGATATTTCATTTGGAGACATCTCTAGATGGACTCCATGACGTGAACTTATACTTTCTCAATTTAAGACCCTTATTCTAACACGTTCGGTTTAGTGAACTCAGCACAGGTGGAGAAACGTTGGGGTCCTGGACATCGGGAGGTCCGAGGAGACAGGTACCCTAAGAGGTCCGTTCTTATGACCTTACCCAACGGTACGAGAGGAGGCCCCCTAGAAGGGTTGGATCCTTAACTTGAGCCCAGAAAACAGACGACGTAACTCTCCACATAAGAAATGGTGATTACGGTGTACCCTAATTCTAGTGACCCATAAATTTATTTACAGGATTTCCATGATGTATCATCCATTTTATTTCAAATGTAGAATTGTGGAGTAACAATGTATTAGAGAAAGTTCAAGGAAAGTAACGTAAATTAAAGTTTAGTAACATAAGGGTCATCCATATTAATTCCATGTTCATCTACCACTGACGTCGGTACTTTAATTTTCTGCGAATAAGGAACCTTCCTTTCAATACTGGTTGAATCTATCGTATAAGTTTTCGTCTCTGTAATGAAACGGTTGTTTCCAGGCAGATCAGTTCCGATACCAAAAAGGTCACCAGTACATACCTACACTCACAACCTGACACTTCTTTCGACTCGCGGCTTCTTAACTACGAAAACTTGACACCACAACCTCTTCTGAGAACTCTCAGGGAACCTGACGTTCCTCTAGGTTCGTCAGGTAAGACTTACTCTAGTCGGGACCCACAAGAAACCTTCCTTACTACGATTTCGACTTTGACGTCATGAAACCGGTGGACTACGCTTCTCAACTGGGTGACCTTTTCTGGGACTACGACCCTCCCTAACCCCTGTCCTCCTCTTTCCCTGCTGTCTCCTACTCTACCGACCTACCGTAGTGACTGAGCTACCTCCACTCAGACTCACTTGAGACCCTCAACCACTATCTGTCCCTCCGGACCTCACGACACCAAGTACCCCAGCGTTTCTCAGCCTGTGCTGACTCGCTGACTTGACTCGACTTGACACTGTTGTTTGTTCAATAAAAGACTCCGAGTCCAGTATCTTCTTTTGTTGGTCTTAATATAAGAGGTGTAAGTCACGTTTAGAATTCCCGTAAGAACTTTATAACTAGTTCTCACCCTACAGAATCTAAAATTGTTTAAAATAAAATAAAGTTTAATTTATAACGGATCACTTTCGGTCAAAAATCTTTATGGGTCAACCTTTTAAAAAGTCAATAGGACTCTATTAAAAAACAGTAGATCTATTTAAAATTTCCCTTTTTTAAATGGGTCTATAAAATAAGTGATCAGGGTTTCAGTAGTATTTCCCTGTACTAGAGACATTAAATAGACAAGTGGTTCATTCCCTTAATTTAATTAATATTTACAGTTACATACCGTTTTGGTTATGTCATAACATTTCATTTTTTTTTTTAATTTTTTTTCTTTTTTTTGTTGTTTATAAGTATCTACGTGTCATCTTTTTCCTAACTGAAACTTAGTCTCGACTCAAACTAAACTAGACGGGGGAGTCGAATAATCTTCTAATCGAAAACTCATCAATTGAAGGTACATTGAGTGAAAGTATTAGACGTTTTACTCTGTTTTGGTGAAGATGTATCAATAACAATATTAATTACAATTTTATGTTTTACTTGGTATGTTTTGTTCTGTGATATCCTTTCCTAGTAACACATCTATTCTAATTGTAAGTGTTATATTCTGAGTGTTATAGATCATAAAATGGACCGGGGATTATTCGGGAACTATTTATAAACAACTTCTTCCGTTTGACCAACAGATTCCTCCGGAATTTTTACGGATTCTTTTCTTCTCTTCGTTTTCCGTTCCATCTTTACCTTTCTATTATGGGTTGCCTTACGTCTCAAAGTCTCTTCTCGTTCTTCCGTATTCTTTCGGAACTCACTTTTTACGTTTCTTTATCTCCTTTTGTTATCTTACCCTTTCTGATCTCTAGAGAAGTCCTTTTAAGCTCTATGGTTCCCTTGAAAAGTACGTTCCTACCCGTACTATGTCCTCCGTGCTATTTCCTGTCTTTGTCATTCCTGGATTGTTTCCATCTTCTCTAATTCTTCTCCACCATTCTTGAGTGTTTTCTTGATATGTTTTTTCTAAAATTACTTTCCCTATTGGAACTACCACACCAGTGAGTGGATCTCGGTCTACAGGACCTCACACTTCAGTTCACCCAGAATCCTTCGTAATGACGTTTGTTTCGATCACCTCCACTACCTTAAGGTCGACTCGATAAAATTAGGATTTTGTACTACGAAAATTTCACGAAGTAAGTTATACGGTCGTTTAAACGTTTTGAGTCGTCGCCGGTGTCCTAACCCTTTCCAGTTAAAAGTAAGGTTAGGGTTTCTTCCCGTTACGGTTTCTTGCAAGTTTGATAATCTATCAACACGAGTAAAGCGTACGATACTTCCAGTACAAGTTTCAGGAAGTTCGATCCGAAGTCGTCATAAACTTGGTTTTTGAAGGTCTACATGTCAATCAAGTCAACGAGTCAGCACAGACTGAGAAACACTGGGGTACTTGGTGTCGTGCGGTCCGGAGGGACAGTCAGTGGTTGAGGGCCTCAAGTGAGTTTGAGTACAGGCAACTCATCCACTACGGTAGGTTGGTAGAGTAGGAGACAGTAGTGGAAGAGGAGGACGGGAGTTAGAAAGGGTCGTAGTCCCAGGAAAGTTTACTCAGTCGAGAAGTGTAGTCCACCGGTTTCCTAACCTCAAAGTCGAAGTTGTAGTCAGGAAGGTTACTTGTGGGTCCTGACTAGAGGAAATCCTACCTGACCGACCTAGAGGAACGTCAGGTTCCCTGAGAGTTCTCAGAAGAGGTTGTGGTGTCAAGTTTTCGTAGTTAAGAAGCCGTGAGTCGAAAGAAATGTCTGGTTGAGAGTGTAGGTATGTACTGGTGACCTTTTTGGTATTGGAACTGATCTGCCTGGAAACAACTGTTTCATTACAGAGACGAAAAATTATACATATTTGACCCAAATCTTTTCCGTCTCCTTGGTCTCTATTTTAACGGTTGGAGGTAACCTAGTGTCTCTTTCGTTCACTTAATGTCTTTTTATAAATGAAAACAAAGTCACTGATGTACTTTCGGAAACTGACACAACTAGTGTTGTTTGGTACCTTTTAAGAATTTTCTCTACCCAGTCTGGTGAAATGGGAGGAGCACTCTTTAGACATACACCTACTTCTTCGTTGTCAATCTTGGAATGTACCTTGTTACTTGACCAAGTTTTAACCCTTTCCTCTTACTGTTCCAATATATAACAGTAAGACAAATAAATTGAAGATACGTCTTATGTAGTACTTTTCAGACCTACTTAGGGTGGTTAGACCTACTTACGATTCGACCTTAGTTCTAACGACCCTATTTATGGTTGTTGAAGTCTATACGTCTATTATGGTAAGATTACCGTATTTTGTTTCTCTTGATTTCTCGGAGAACTACTCCCATTTTCTCCTCTCACTTTTTCGACCGAATTTTGAGTTGTAATTTTTTTGATTACCGTAGACCAGGGTAACTAAGTCAAGGCAGTTAAGTCAATTAGTAAGTATAGACTGAGCAACGGTCGGGTACCTGACGTCGTACGGTCCGGAGGCAAAGGTAGTGGTTGAGGACCTCGAAAGAGTTCGAGTACAGGTATCCCTACCACTACGGTAGGTTGGCAGAGTAGGGGAAAAGGAGAGTGGAAGTTAGTTAGAGTCATAGACTCAGAAAAGGTTACTCAGTCGAGAAGTGTAGTTATAACCTCAAAGTTGAAATCGTAGTCAGGAAGGTTACTTATAAGTCCTGACTAAAGGAAAGCCTACCTGACCAACCTAGTGAAACGTCAGGTTCCCTGAGAGTTCACAGAAGAGGTTGTGGTGTCAAGGTTTCGTCGTTAAGAAGGTACGAGTCGCAAGACATATCAGGTTGAGAGTGTAGGTATGTACTGGTTACCTTTTTGGTATCGAAACTGATCTACTGGAAACAACCGTTTCATTACAGAGACGAAAAATTTCACTATAGATCCAACCAGTATTGAAAAGAAGGTTCCTCTCGTTAAAATAAGATACCGACGTCAGTAGTAGACGTCACTAAACCCTCGGGGATTTTTATTTCAGGGAGTGACAAAGGTAACAAAGGGGTAGATACATGGTACTTCACTACCCTGCTTTACGGTACTAGAGTCAAAAGACTTACAACTTAAAATTTGATTGTTTGAGAGGAGAAAATGAAAGTAGTTCTCTGCAAAATCAAGAAGAAGGGAAAGACGACATTCACAACACAGTAGACGTATAGACTCTAATAAAGATAAAGAGGACCGTTAGAACTAAGATCGAACACGAAGTAGGTCAGGTCGCAAAGAGTACTACATGAGACGTAAATTTAATTTATTCGTCCCACTGTTATATGTCGGAACTGTATAAGCAAAGAACTAAACCTTGGTCACACAACAAGGTACAGGTAAAGATTACCAACGAAGAACTGGACGTATGTCTAAAGAGTCCTCCGTCCAGTCCACCAGACCATAAGGGTAGAGAAAGTCTTAAAAGGTCAAACAACACTAGGTGTGTCAGTTTCCGAAACCGTATCAGTCATTTCGTCTTCATCTACAAAAAGACCTTGAGAGAACGAAAGAGGTACTAGGTTGCCTACAACCGTTAAACTAGAGACCAGGGTAGTGAAGTACCGTTTATCTTCCCCTTTCGTATATTCGTCACTGTCTAAAATAAAAGGACCTGATGTATTAGTGGCACCTGACACTGACGTCGGTACTTTAATTTTCTGTTAACGAGGAACCTTCCTTTCGATACTCTTTGGATCTGTCGTATAATTTTTCATCTCTGTAGCGAAACGGTTGTTTTCAGACATGTCACATTCGATATCAAAAAGGTCATCAGTAAATACCTACACTCTAAACCTGATATTTCCTTCGACTCGTGCATCTTAACTACGAAAGGTTGACACGACAACCTCTTCCGAGAACTTTCAGGACCTGACGTTCCTCTAGTTAGGTTAGTTACGATTTCCTTCAGTTAGGACTTATAAGTGACCTTCCTGACTACGACTTCGAGGTCATGAAACCGGTGGATTACGGTTCTCGACTGAGTAACCTTTTCTGTGACTGAATCCGTGACTTGTTGTTGTTGTTTTTTATAAACATCTTACTCACTTATGATCTTTGACGATTGACGGTATGACTTTTCTGTTGGGTCACAAAGTTGTCGAGCAGTGTACTTGTTTTGTAGGTAGGGTAAAGTAAGTTGGTTATACACATAGTTTACGGACCAGACAGAATCAGTGACACACCGATATCATCTATACACATTGAAAGTTTGTTCAATCATTTTCTCTAGGGACTTATCCGTTAAAGGTATGTGACACTACTTAAGTCATTCGTGTTCTTATTATACTTGAAGATCCTTCGAGGGTTGAGCAAAACTCCTTAAAGAATCCAGAAAAGGTTCTTACTTACTCTACCTACTCGGACATGTTTTTATCGTATTCTTGACCCCACTACTTTCGTACACTATCCACCTCCCTTGTACATTTGTGGTCTTTTTTGGACGAGTAATACCCGGACATCTCGATGTCACTCCTTTAATATGTGGCAATTATGTGAACGAGTAAAGACAGGCAAACACAGTGAGAGACCTAGGGAGTTGGGGATAACGAGAGTGAACGTAGGTCTGACTGGAAATCGTCTAGTGGTCGAGACAGACAGAAGATGGACGAGTCGAAACTCCAACACGGTCAAGGACGTTCCTCCAGTTAGGTCAGTTAGGATTTACTTTAGTTGGGACTTATAAGTAACTTTTCCGACCACGACTTCGAGGTTATGAAACCGGTGGACTACTTTTCTCGGCTGAGTAACCTTTTCTGGGGCTACGACCCTTTCTGACTCCCGTCCTCTTTCCCTACTGTCTCCTACTCATGGTTGAGTTACCTATACTCAAACGTGTTTAAGGTCCTCTACCACTTCCTGTCACTTCGGACCACACGACGTCAGGGACCCCAGTGTTTCTCAGTCTGTACTGAATCGCTGACTTATTGTTGTTCCTGATAAGGACGACAACAGACTGTAGTTAAGGACTGGGAAGAGACCGAGGGAAGGATATGTGACGAGAACCGCACTTCTGTTGCCAAACGGGCACATCCGACCACTATGTAAACTAGAAATCTGTGGTAGGGTCGGATTCGACACCCCTATTTTTACCAGGACTACGGGAATTGGAACCTCGGAAAAACCAAAAAATAATTAACTCCTCTATACAAACTTCAAGGAAAAAATACGGTCTGTGGCAGTATCTATGACCCCGTAGTCTTGTTGGACAGGAAGTCCTCGAGTAATAGGTCGATCCATTTACTGTACTCTTGTTTACTTATCGTGTCGTTCTCTCCGTCACTACTTTTGGACGCGTTTCCAGATTATTTTGTCTCTGTTCCGAATAGTTCGTCAGTCAAATGATTACGTTTATTTACTCTCCCGTCAACTCGTAGATATGGTGTTTACGGACGTAGTCCGTAGTACCACAACAAAAAACAAATAAATATCGATTTAGTTAGGAAAATATAACGTCTTAGTCAAAACCGTACATTCGTCGAAAGAACTGAGACTTAAAGTCTATTTAGTAAGTCTTATAAACTAAGATTGAATTATTGAGTGTAAAATAAAAAACTTGTCTTGAGTTACACAACTATAAACCACCCCCACCCATCCCCACCCACCGTCTCTTCTCTTTGAGGTAAGAACACCCTTACGTATACCATTTCGAACTTGTTTTTTCACTGTATTTAGGTAAGTAATTTACCTAAGTAAATTTTTACCTGTATTTAGGTAAGGAATTTTATTCTATAACATACGTTAAACGGTTACTGTAAAATCAAGTGTAACTAAATAGAAACAATTTTTTGTACTGAAGACCGTACTTAATTTTAAATAAATTTTCTTTATCAAGGATTAAGTGTACTGAACAGTGGTAAACGTGACCATCTACTCATTGATTTAAGGATAAAACACAAACTACGGTGTACTCCACGACCACCTTTACTTTACCTATCGTCCCGGGACAGGACTTCCTCGACAGTCGGATCAGTGTCTCTAAGTCCAACAAGACCACACCACACCGTTTCCCGAGGAGATTCAGTCCGACCCCGGCCGTCCCTCTCCTCGACACCTTTCAAAAGACCCGGTCTCCTCATTGGCCTTAACTCGAAACCTTCGTTTAAGATGTCAATGACTTGGGGGTAAGTTACATCTGGAGTATAAAAATAAGTGGAGAAACAAGTCACCAAACCCCATCGAAATAGCTACCTTGACCGTATACACCTTAAACCTTCACTTAATCAAACATTGGTCCCATACCTGTGCAAGTGGATGAGACTACCCACTTCCAACACTTGTGTTTCTCCTGAGACGCGGAAACCAAGAAGAAATTTATTCCACGGTGATTAAGAATTTCTCTTCCGATGTTCGCGTCACGTCAAGACGTCTACCGACTCCACTACCCTACCTTGGTCCTCTCCTATAAAATAGAGGTCACTTCGACCTTTCCCCGGACCAGTTTAGGAGGAAGAGGAGATTCGTGTCAAAAAGAAAAGAGAAAATGGTCTCTTTCCTAGTGTAAATTATAATTACATAAAACTGATGACAGAAATAAGAACATCAGTAAAAGGATGGAAGGACTCTTATTACATATCTACACATTATTAAGACCACAAACCATAAAGTTTTCTTATTACCAGAAACGAGTCGGTACATCTTTCCCTCTGGGTTCTCACTGGACGAATAATACGAAAATTAATATTCATTCTTCGTAGTAGACACGTCAGTTTCGTCAATCTTTATCCCAACGTGCATCTTATCTAGGGTCAATGTAGGTAGACGTTTAGTGACGAGAGAGATACATCCCCCGATACAATATGAAGGACTGGTATGAGGAGTCGATGAACGATGGGTGGTGTTAAACCTAAAAAGTGTCTGTGTCGTCAGAGTTGTAGACGTGAATGTTGAATAACGGGGTTTGAAGGAACAGTAGAATACAAAGTATTATAACAACTATCTACGATGGTGGGTGATTCCAGGAATTCGGTCTTGAACTCCTCAAGGGTGGAAGAGATGATAGAGAGGGCACTGGAAAGGATAATTGAGGATTATTTTATTCGTAACTTAGTCTCGGTTCCGGACAGTAAGGTAGTATTTACAGAGAGTCTGTTCAGAGGAGTAGGATAACTAAGACTAATCTGTCCTTATGAAGTTCGGATATTAGATTAAGGTACCGAGGTGTTAGTTTGAAAATACTACATTAGCTACTATAGTAGGAGGACGAATTCCGTCGAAGGATACTCGATGTCGTGTTTCAGGTTTTAATGAATGAATTATGCAAGACACGACGAGAAGGATCGTACCAGGGTCGAGAATCAAGAGTAGACGAGGGAGAGAACGGTCCCCCTTTGTGGTGAGACCTTTGTGACCTTCGAGACGTGGTACAAAGGAATAGAGACTAAAGAGGGAATTTTCGGGAGTTACAATCGAGTCTGGACTAGAGGAAATCCTTTAAAAGGACCTGGGGTCCGACCGATCTCTGGGAGAAAGTAGAAGGAAATCGTGGAGAGAGAGAATCGGTCACACAAGGTCATGAAGGAAAAGAGTAGACGGGAAAGGATACCCGAGGAGTTCCCGTGCTCACTACTAAACAAACATAGACAGAAATCGAGGAGGACCTGAAGGGTCCACCACGCTCACCATTTCTTAGGCGGACGGTTACGTCCTTTACATTCTCTACGTCCAAGCTGGGGACCCAGCCCTTCTAGGGGACCTCTCCCCGTACGTTGAGTGAGGTCATAAGAATTGACCTCTTTGGGTACCTCTCTCCTTGGACTGCACGACATCAGGTACCCCAGCGTGTCTCGACCTGTGCTGACTTCACTGAAACGTGTGCACGTACAACCCAAAACGTGTCATGTCCACGAGTTATTCCCGAGAAACACAATTCCGTATCTACGTACTCACCTACTTACTTACTCATTCACTTTCTTGACCTAATACTAATCGACATCTTACTTGAGGTTCACTTTTTATTACGACTTATGTGTCTTAGGTTGGAAGTGTGTTTGAGGAATACTGTAGGATTTCTGAGGTAATGACTACAAGGGACACTGGTGATTACTCAGTGAATTAGAGAGTAGACATTTCGAATTAATCACGAAGTCGTTATTTACGTTCGGGTATTTTACGATCCACAAGTTAAGTAACGAAACCTTTGTGGTAGTACGAGTATCAGTAAACCTTATTTTGATAATCTACCCGCTGATATGAGGTAAAAGTTAATTTTTACGATCTAAGGGAGAAGGGACTTTATCTAAATTACCGTCGACAGAGGGTCGACAAGGACTTCTACAGAGTCGAAGTTTGTACCCCTATAATGATGTAGTCTCTACGTTTCCGGAAATTAAGGTGTCGTTCGAAGGTACTACGGACGTTGCCCCCCGTCCACGTCCTATTCATTAGTCTCACTTACTTCCCCCCGTTTGTCTGTCAAGAGGATTACCTTTGTCAGTTCCCCGACCATCTTTCGGTCGTTAAAATGCCAAAGAGATGACCTGGACTTAGTAACGTGACTACTAAGGAGAGGTTACGTCCCCTTTCTTTTACCTCACACATGAAGGATGTCAAAAATTGGTTGATCCCTTAATTCCTTTCACATGTAATTTTTTTTTTTCAAATTTCGATGTATATCTCTACTGTACCGTAATTTCGTAAGTCAAGTTTACTTAGGTTGTTCGGACAAAAGGTCCAAGGTGACAGATGTAAGTCACGACACCCTCCTGGTGGCTACTTACTTACTCTTTATCGAGGTTCGAGACGTCAAAGTGTATTCATCTCCACCTTACACAGTGATTGTATTTACTTGGACAAAGGCACCGATATACCTTTATGTTTCATAACATCCTTTTCGTTTCTCGTTTCACTAAAGACTGAACTCTATATCCTTTTCGAAACGTCTCTCACATCTTAGATCACCAGACCCGTCCGAAGGTTCTACTTCGGAAGTAGGGATAGAGTAAGACCCTTTTTTTTTTTTTTTTTTTGTTGACTCTTTACTTCTACTTGCACATACCGTTTCATAGCGGTATTACTGACTTCTGTGACTCGACCCTCTGTTCAGATTACCTCTCGACAATGTGGGGGTGTCCCTTGTCCGACTGTCCACTCTAAACCCTTGAGTACTGTCGAGAGTGGGGGTTTTCTACCTAGTGAAGGACGTCTTCTTTCCACTTCTGCTCGACTTGGAACAATAAGGAGGTTTTGAATGGTTAGTCTCTTCAGTGAGATGTAGGAGTCTCTCTTCGGGTCTTGGTGTGAGTAATTCGAGGGAGACTCCTTCCTTGGATCTCGGTCTGTAGGACCTTACACTTCAGTTCACCCGGAATCCTTCGTAGTGGTACTTGTTTCGATCACCTCCACTACCCTAAGGTCAACTCGATAAAGTTTAGGATTTGCTACGACACTTTCATAACGTCTCCGTAGTGAAACGACTGTTTCCAGGCGTATTAGTTTCGATACCAAAAGACCATCAGTACATGTCTAAATTCTCAACCTGATATTTCTTCCGACTCACGGCCTCTTAACTATGAAAGTTTGCCACCATGGTCTCTTCTGAGAACTCTCGGGGAACCTCTGAGAGTTCCTCTACTTTGGTCAGTTAAGATTTCCGTTAGTTGGGACTTATAAGTAACCTTCCTGACCATGACTTCGAGGATATGAAACCGGTGGACTATGCTTCTCGGTTGAGAGTGACCTTTTCTGGGACTACGACCGTTTCTGACTTCCGTCCTCTTCCCCCACTGTCTCCTACTCCACCAACCTACCGTAGTCAACTGAGTTACCTGTACTCAAACTCGTTTGAGTCTCCTTATCACTTCCTGTCCCTTCGGACCACACGACGTCATGTACCCCAGTGGCTCAACCCGTACTAAATCACTTATTTGTTAACGACTAAGTACAACTACATACCGTCTTTGGTTGTATTCTAATATTTCGTTAATAGGAGGTTAATTTTTATTTATGTAAATTTTTTTTATTCTTTCTTCTTTTTTTTTCTTTCTTTCTTTTCCGCGAGACCTCTTCCACTATGACATAGAGGAACATACACTGAAAGGGAAATTTTATAGAAAGGAAGGTTCGGACGGTCGACGTTGACTTCGTGAATAAAAAAGGGGTAATAAAGGCCTAACCGTGTCCTCGACTAAATCGTATATTAACCACAGAGTACACATATGTCATCCATCACATATGGTGACGATATATATCATACAAATATTTTACGAGTAGTACCTCAGTCTAAGATTTAGTCGTTAAGAGAAAGTGCACGTCGACGTAGGTTTACTGAGAAAGGGACCTCTTCCTTTATAAAATAAAAGGAAGGTTCCGGTGTGTTTCTGTCCCTGTGCTTCTCCTCGACTCTCTTCCGTCAAAAAGAGTTCCTCTCGACGGAAAGGGACTGTCATACGATCTCGTTGGGAACGCAAACCGAGACAGTACTTCCTAACTACATGAAAACATACCTAAGGGTCTCCCTCCCCGTAAATACAAAACACTAAGGGACACTCTTAATCTTATTGTGAAACGTTCACGGGTGAGTTAACAACAATAACAACAAATCAGTGATTCAATACAGACTGAGAACACTGGGGCACCCGACATCGGTCGGGAGGTCCGAGGAGACAGGTACTCTAAAAGGTCCGTTCTTATGACCTCTCCTAACGGCAAAGGAGGAGGTCCCCTAGAAGGGCTGGGTCTCTAGTTTGGACCTAGAGGACGTTACCGTCCGTCTAAGAAATAGTGACTAGGTGGTTCCTCCTCGACTCGGGTGTGTGAGTTTTAAGTGAACAATTAGTTCATTTTACATTATTTACCCATTGACATCGTCGACACGTTTCGGCACAAGGGATAGAAAGTTAAAACCTACCACGTCACATATTGACTGTGTTACCTCATTTACATTTCTAAGTCATAAAAACTGGAATATAGGTTCTTTCTTTCTTTCACTTCAGTGAGTCAGTACAGACTGAGAAACACTAGGGTATCTGACATCAGATGGTCCGAAGAGACAGATACCCTAAAAGGTCCGTTCTCATGACCTCACCCAACGGTAAAGGAAGAGATCCCCTGGAAGGACTGGGTCTCTAGTTTGGGTCGAGAGGACGTAACGTCCGTCACGAAATGGGAGACTCGGTGTTCCCTTCGGGCGGAATGCAAGTATCCGACGTATTTACAGTACACGTAAATTGAGATGTACCGACTTCGACTAGGTCTCTTATGTACGTTTTAACACTCGACTATCCTTTCACGAAAACAGACTTGTCTCCAAAGTATTGAAAGTAGTTAAAGAATATCTTAAGTGTTAAGTTTTTAATTCCTGGTACAAGTTTTGGTTTCGAGATTTAAGTATCTTAAGTTGAGTAGTTTATAAATGACGTTCAGTTGAGTAGTTTATAAATTAGTGTAAAACGGACCTTTACAAATATACACATATAGAACCGTGATGAAGGTAATTATTATTGGTTTTTGGATCTTCCAGTAACATCTGAAAGAGAGAGGGTCTACATTAGATCGTAGTTCACGACAGTTCAGATGACTAATGAATGAAAAGTTTAGGTAAGTGAAAAGAGGTCAAGCTGGTTCAGAGTGGATGCGACAGTAGTACAGAGTGGACTTGTCGACGTTATCGGGGTAGGGAGACAGTAGTAGGTCCGAACAGGAGACGGATCGGTCAGAGGTGTCCCTTCAATCCCCTGGAAAATTTCTACGTTTGGACTAATGTAGGAAGGAGCTACTCCTACTGAAACAATTCAAGAGAGTTCAATTTCTGGTCTCAGGAGTTGTACTGGGACATACCAGACCGGAAACGGCAGGGAGAGACGATTTGTGAGGTCGGACTTATTGGAAGAAATTAGGAGACATACACCGTACAGGAGTAGACGGTGCAGACAGGAGCAGAGGCGTGTATAAGAGGGGAGACGGAACTTATCAGGAAAGATAAAAGAAATAGGCCAGTGGAGATAATTGTGAGGTGAAGAGGTGCGTCATCTGTACATCGTTTTAGAAGGCACAGGAGGTACCGATCCAGTCAAGGTGAGATACGCGGAAGTACCCTGGGTGGAAAGAGATAAAGTCTCGTGAATAGTGTTAATCTCCCAGAAGGGACCACCGAGTCTGTCATTTAATATTCAAAAATAAATAAAACACCAATTTATTTACACTTAGGAAGGTCAATCGGAGATCCGAAGAACTTTCGTTCATGAGAAGAAAATTTTTGAATAAACCGATACGTCCCAGAATTGACGTCGTACGTCCTAGAAATCAACACCGTACGTCCTAGATCAAGGGACTGTCCCCCAGTTTGAGTCCGGGGGACGTAACCCTCATGTCACAATCGGGGACCTGGTGGTCCCTTCAGAGGTCGTTCACGAGAAATAACAACTTAAAGGCACCGAACCGTAAGACGGATCATGTCTCCTCCGGAGTTATTTAAAAATGACTCACTGACTTACCTACCAGAGAAGAAAACTTGAGATTTCAAAAATCTTCATCTTTAATAGCGACACATCATCTAACTTGTTTAACTTCCTAAAGATTGGTAGACGTGATTCGAGTGTACGGGAGAAGTAAATGAGAGAATCGATACACCAGAACCCAGGGAAACTCGGAGAGACAAGACGTTCATCAATGTTGGTTACTCATCCTTGATGACAATAAACTTCAAATGTCTACGTCTTTTGACTCCGAATCATTGTCTTCTATCCGGTAAGGAACATACACAATCATAGGATTACAATGTTTATTTTCTCGACCTAATCAATGAGGGATTCCCAGTAAGAACTAATACTACAGATTTTCGAAACCCCTACTTTCAAAAACGTCGAACTCTATCAGAAAATAGTTGTAAGTCATCCCGTGGACCCTCTCTCTCTGAATTTGGACATCTATCTTTGTCTTCAAGACTTAGACTGAAAAATGACTTCGAAGAAGAAAAGTTCATATATTTATTTTTTTGAGTAACACTTTAGTCTGAGGTCCGTTCTAAGTCTCAATGGTTTGAAGGGAGTAAAGGAACCTAAATAGAGACAGTTATAATAGAAAATTGGATACATATCACCAACGTCCCTCCACGGTACTTCCAGAGAGAGGTCCTGGTTCCATAAGTAAGAGAGTCGACGACCCTCACAACTGACGGCTACTGAGTGTCGACTCGGGAAACGGCCGTCCATCCAGCCACCCATCAGTAATTCAGTACAGACTGAGAAGACACTGGGGTACCTGACATCGGGCGGTCCGAGGAGACAGGTACCTTAAAAGGTCCGTTCTTACGACCTCACCCAACGGTAAAGGATGAGGTCCCCTAGAAGGACTAAGTCCCTAGCTTGAGTACAGAGGACGTAATCGTTCATCTAAGAAATGGCGACCCCGGGATCCCTTCGAGGGAGGTCCGTCGACGGAGTCGGATTCCCCGAGCCCTTCACGGAGTGGGTCGTGGGTCGTAGGCACCCGTAACGGCGGAAGGTCACTGACCCCCTACACCTCCATGGTTCCGTCTGGGACAATAAGATTTACGTCTGCTAAGACCACTCACTTCATCGGAAGATTACATTCTACTCGTTCACCATGCAACACCTAGTCCGTGCTCGTTCCGGTCGTTCGTGAACACACGACCTGCACATCCACCAGGTCCGAGGTACAGTGGGTGATATTATTATGTAGTCATTAAGAGGACTTCGATTATGGATACCGACGTACCTCTTAGAGAGGACCGGGTTATTGTCTTCTCTTTTTGGACTCGAACTAATTACCTATCGATCACTTACCCAGTTTCCGTTGTGACCCGACAACGATGTGGTGTCTAGAAGAGTCCCATCGGGACTTTTTATCACCACACTCTTTTAGGAGGACCGCCCGACTTCAAACGACCTATAGGTACATACACGTTTCTTTTCCCCGGATTTCATCTTATATTGACCTAATAACCTGTCACAACTTACCGACCAATTAGTCGTTGTTTCTCCAGACACCTTTTCTGAGCACATACCTGGACACCCTCACCGGCGTCGCACTTCTGTACACACAACGTGCAATGTCGAGTAGCGTCTCGTAGGGGACGTCTCCTCCGTGGCTTTCTGGCGTACTACGGTTGGCAAGAGACAGGGACCGTACGGAGACGACTGTGTCTCCCGGTGTCTCTCTCCCGATGAATAGTGTGGACACCGAGTGTCGTACCCGAGAGCGGGTGGTTCTTGCCAGGGGAAGGACTCACAGAGTCCGAATTGGACATTCGTTGTCTCTGGTACAGGTTCAGGGGTCCTACCGTCATAGTGAGGTGCTCTGGGTGTTCTGTACCCCACCGTACAGTAGACACAACAGGAAGAAGGTAGAACTTTACTCGTTAGAAGAGACTATAGTCACGTATTAGGTAAATACCTAAATGGAAAGGACGGGTGTCCTAGAGACGACTGGAGTGGTTTACTACTAAAGTGTTTTGACAGACTAGGTGGTCGCGTCCCAGGACGTATTAAGACGTGGTCTTGTTCCCCGAGCGACTCGTCGGTCTCTCTATACCCTGAGTGTGTGTAGGTGACCTGAGTGCCCGGGGTAGTGCATGGCGGGGAGGGTCTGAGGAGGGTGGAATGTCTCATTACCCCCAGCCGTAGAACTTCCATGTTGACTCCATAATCGAATCCATGTGACTCGGTGGTCCTTCGGACTTTACTCCAGAATCCCCGACGAATTAGACGAATTAGGGTCACCTGACCACAGGAATATTCTTCTCTAATCCTGCGACTCATTGTGACCTCACGCGCTCGTGTCTCCCTGTCGGTGCACGTCTCCGTTGTCACCCATCGGTAGACGGTCGGTCCCTCCCTCCGGAACCTTCTTTGGTTGGGACATCGTGGGACGAGAACCCTAAGGTCGGAGGTCTCACTGGGAAAGAAACAAATTTACCCGGTAAGACACCAGAAAACAATACCGATGAGATCGTTTACTTATATATGTCCCTACAAAAGTTACTCTCCTGACGTCGAGGATAAACTAAATTAGTCGTTTATAAAAGAGTTCAACCCAGTTAAATTTTACCTCTTAAGTCGGATTTTAGAACGACATATATTTGAGATTTAGTAATCGTGTACAGACATAGGTCCTCTTTCTAGACTCAGGGGGTGACTATTGGTGAGGGACGGTGTACAACATTGGAGAGTACCTTGTTAGTTCTGGGGATTTCGTTTATAAATTTCTTTCTTTCTTCGAAGAAAAGTCAGTACTATAAAAGATGAATAGACTAATATGAGATTCATTCTTACCGTTAGAGAAATATTCTTTGCATAGTGAAACATATGTCCTAACCTGCGGACTGCTTACCCTATCCCTGTGGACATATACTGTTTGGGTCTGTCTCATAATATTTCGTCTCTGTAGTGAAACGACTGTTTGCAGGTAGATCAGTTTCGATACCAAAAAGGTCATCAACACACCTACATTCTCACCCTGGTATTTCTTCCGACTCGTGACTTCTTAACTATGAACACTTGACACCACAACTTCTGAGAACTCTCAGGGAACCTGTCGTCCCTCTAGTGTGGTCAGTTAGGATGTTCTTTAGTTGGAACTTATAAGTAACCTTCCTGACTACGATTTCGACTTTAAGGTTATGAAACCAGTAGAATACGGTTCTCGGCTGAGTGACCTTTTCTGGGACTACGACCCTTTCTAACTCCCGTCCTTTCTTTCCCCCGATGTGTCCAACTCTACCAACCCACCGTAGTAACTGAGTTACCTGTGCTCAAACTCGTTTGAGACCCTCTATCACTTCCTGACCCTTCGGACCGCACGACGTCAAGTCCCAAAGTTTCTCAACCCGTACTGACTTGTTGCTATGGAATTTTACGGACTAAGGGTCAAAACTAGTGTTACCCTGGTGTCCGTCCGGATATCCCGTCCCAGACCTCGGGTCCTTCAGGTTCTAATTCCACGGTCGTCTAAGGGAGACCACTCCCCGATAAAGGACCAAATGTCTGTTGACAAAAGAGTACGGGAATGTACCGAAAAGGAATCACGTCCGTGTCTCTCTTTCCCCTCTCCCTCCCTTCCCTNCGTAGTAACTGAGTTACCTGTACTCAAACTCGTTTGAGACCCTCTATCACTTCCTGACCCTTCGGACCGTACGACGTCAAGTCCCAAAGTTTCTCAACCCGTACTGACTTGTTGCTATGGAATTTTACGGACTAAGGGTCAAAACTAGTGTTACCCTGGTGTCCCTCCGGATATCCCGTCCCAGACCTCGGGTCCTTCAGGTTCTAATTCCACGGTCGTCTAAGGGAGACCACTCCCCGATAAAGGACCAAATGTCTGTTGACAAAAGAGTACGGGAATGTACCGAAAAGGAATCACGTCCGTGTCTCTCTTTCCCCTCTCCCTCCCTTCCCTCTTACGAAGACAGAGAGAGAAAAATGTTCCCGTGATTAGGGTACTACCGAAGGGAACACCTAGTCGACCATTTCTTAGGCGGACGTTACACCCTCTGGACCCGAGCTAGGGACTAACCCCTTCTAGGGGACCTCTTCCCTTTCCGATGGATGACGTCATAAGACCGGACCTCTTAAGGTACCTGATATATCAGGTACCCCAGCGTTTCTCAGTCCGTGCTGACTCACTGAAAGTGATTAGGGTACTACTCCTTAGATAATTATGGATGCACGACGTTAGATTAAACTTAGTGGAAGGTTTCCGGGGCGGAGGTTTATGATGATATAATCCCGAAGTTGTACAGTTATCCCAAACCTCCCTCACGCCCTGTCCCGTGTGTTAGTGACTCAGGTATCTTTATAGGTGACATTCCTTAGACAACTATTTCGTCAATTCCTGAACCGGAGTCCAGTGTACTCTACGTTGTCCCGGACTAAAATTTAGATCTTGAATAAGAGATGACTCCGGGGTGAAAATGTGTACCTTGTAGTCATTTACAGGAGGGATGTGTCACGTAGTCTGGGTCCTGTCCTTGGTAGTGACTAAGGAGAGGATGTCTTTCGACGAAGACCGTCTTTCTTTCCGACCCTTTAGTCTCTTTGATTCGTAAAACTTTTAATAAAAGAGTATCAAATGAACGTTTGAAATGATCAAATGAACGTTTCACGACGGGAGGTACGACCCCTACGTTCTCACTCCTTCTGTCTGTGTTGGGGAACGAAAGTGTCCTGTAAGAAAGAATAAAGATCAGAAAAGACAAGAGAGGATTGATGAAAAAGACACGGAGGGTCTCCTTCTATGACCATACGTATCGAATCATTTGGGACAGATGGGATCCAGCGACCTTACGTATACACCAGAGTAAAGGAAAACAAACGTATTTAGAGAAGGAGAGTTAAAAGAATAAATTTTAAAAAGAAAAGTACAGAATACATAAGAGGGTCAAAGATCATAGCCGTATGTAAATAATGTTTTATACTAAAATATACGTCACAGGTTCTTCAAGATTAAATCAATATTTAAGCACACACACATACGCACGTGAGCACACGAATCAGTGTAGGTGGAGACGCTAGGGTGTCTACCATCCCGCGGTCCGAGGAGACAGGTACCCTAAGAGGTCCGTTCCTACGACCTCACCCCTAGAAGGACTGGGTCCCTAGTTTGGGTGTAGAGGGCAAGAGAAGGTAACCCCCACTTAAACGTAACCGTAATAAGAAATGCTGATCGTGGTGGACCCTTCGGGATATTTAAGGAATCTTTGTCATAAATGTATAATATCCGTTCTGACCGTTATACTCACGGTGGGTGTAAGACTTTCTTCTACCCCTGAGTGGAAGGGGTACACAAGTCTCCTTCTCCGACCTACTCTAGTCACCAACGAGAGACGGCTCCGACGGGTAAATCCAGTGGACCTCTCGAAACTTCTGTGTAGTCTCGAACTCAGAGTGAAGGTCTCGGGGAAGGAATTAACGACTTCACACCCTGGACCCCTAACCATAACACACCCTACAATTGTCATCAGTCAGTCTGATGACCGACTTCCAAGAGACGTCAAAATTGTAGGTCAGTGGGAAGTCATTTTGGAAATATTTTTATCTACGATTTCATAATGAAACGTAGTTTCATAATGACCGAGTTTGAAGTAGAGATGTGGGGATTAAATCAATTCTTCGAAAGCACCATTCCTAGACGGAGGCAACATCACTTCCAAAACTGTACCTCAATCCACTACGACGGATTTACAAAGGATTTTCCTGTCCCCATAAGAGGAGGAGGAAGGACGGTGAACATTAGATGACACTATCTTGAAAAGGAAGACGGGGGACGATTAGAGTTGAGGTCAGGTAGAAGTTGTTTCCTTTCTGACGGTTCTTTCTGATTAGAAATGTTTAGGTCAGACTAGTGTAGTGAGGAGACATACGGTGAGGGAAGTTATTGACGACGAAAGGAGTCCTAGTTCACGTTGAGGAACCCATACAGCGTGTTCTTCGACGAGAGGAGAGGGTCGAATATAAGTGTACGTCTGTGAGATGTACAAAGTCAGAATAATTTGGTCATTGTTGGTTAGAAAATATCGTGAATGATATATAGATCTCCAAAAATATACTTAATTTAATAATTTCTGAGTGTTGTTGGGATCTATGGTAACTAGAGGTAAAATAGACACTTCTTTGGTTCTGAGCTCTCCAAGTTATTGAACGAACTTAAAGTGTCTGGACCTTAAGTTTTAGACTGTGAGACTAAGGTCTAAGACGCGAAGAACTGGTGATACACAATAAAGAGAGTTAGAATTGTTTGAAATCAACCACAAAGACAAAACTTTCAAGTAGAAAGTTATCTAGGAGTCTATGACTAATTTTGAAAGCTTTGAAAGTATACGTCGATTACACAAAAGAGAAAATCTTTGTCAGAGACTCGGGAGTGTAAAAGTACGACGGAAATCATGGAGAAGAAACGAGAGGTCCGTGGTACAGAGTCGTAGAGGTAGGACCGTAAACAACATGATATAATATTAAAAATTACATAGATAACGACAGTGAGTAGTGTCCACTCTCATTTCAGGACCTGTCCCCACAAAGACCTCTGTCTCATCGATACGGTAAATAGTAGGTTGGGTCCTGTAAAAACTCCCACTTTCCCCCGTTACAATTGTCAACAGGTCTCTAATTACCCATATTTGGACCTACATATTAAAGGAATAAAATTTTTGACTAAGGATGTCACTAAAGGGGGTCCAGAATTATCGTTTAAGAATCCGTCTTATCTCTTTGACTAGACGGAAGTTCATTTAGGAAAATAAAACGTTCTTTCGAATATGTTTAAGAGGTTCCATATGTACGAAAATTAAGATTTTATAGATATGAAAAAGGGTATCGATTCAAATTTAGTTTTCAATCATCGACACACATCTTAACCATAGAGTAATTACCCGTACCATAAATCAATCACCAATGTTTAGTAACCACAATTTTAGAGTACTTTGACCCCTAGAATGTCATCCTCTTTACGACTGACTGGACCATATGTCTAACGCCACAAACTCCTACTTACTTCAACTTGGAAGAGACAGAAAGAGAATAAGGGTGATCTACTCCAGGTTTCTTGTGCAGACGTAGAGAGACACAACGAGGAAAGACTCAGGGAGTTCCCCTGTGGTCACCTATCAGCGTGCCTAGGCTCGAGCCAGTCAGTGCCCTACTAGTGACCACGAACTTACAGACTGCCACTGAGGATCGCATCGACACATTAGAACCCCTTTAATTAGACCGACTCAAAGGAGTAAATATTTTATAATCAGCATGGATGGTGTATATCAATAATACAATTATAGAGTTTTATGAGTCTAGTTACCCCGAAGGGTCCACCGCGATCACCATTTCTTGGACGGAAAGTTACGTCTTCTGAATTGTCTGAGTCTAAGTCAGGGACCCACTCCTTTTAGGGGACCTCTTTCCGTACCGTTGGGCGACTTTATAAGAACGGACTTTTTAAGGTACCTGTATCCTCAGACCGTCCGATACCAAGTATCCCAGTGTTTGTCAACCTGTCCTGACTTCACTGAATCGTACGTGTACATGAGTCTAGTTACGGACGGTAAACCATACAATATATATTCATACACCATCTATTTTCTCGTAAAAGTAACACTTGTATTTTTGGGTACGTGTACTCCCATGATCAATCAACCGATTCGGTTGGTCGGACACGTAACGGTTGATAAGATGAAGTACGTATATGTTGTGCATGGGTATATAAAGGGAGACTCAGACCGACTCTTACGACCGATAATGAAGTTTAAAGACATGATACCCCGGAGGTCATCCACTACGTTAGTACTCCGAGACTACTCCAAATCGACTCCTTATTCCTCCTGTAAATCCAGAGTTTGAGATCGCCATGGAGTCACCACGATACCTAGCACTGGGTCAATTATTTAGTGTCATAACGAGAAATACGGATTCAAGAGGTCCTCAGAAACCTTTCCTTCTTATAAACAATCATCCCCTAAGTTTGTAAGAAACACGGAAGTTTGTTGACGGTACAGAGAAACTTTGACATGAGGAAATGACTCAACTATTCTCCTCCGACTTCTCGTAATTCAATACCACACACACACAGACATACAGATCAGTGAGTCAGTACAGACTGAGAAACGTTGAGGAACCTGTCATCGGATGTTCCGAGGAGACAGGTACCTTAAAAAGTCCGTTCTTATGTCCTCACTCAACTTTAAAGGAAGAAGTACCCTAGAAGGGTTGGGTCCCTGGGTTGGACGCAGAGGACGCAGAGGACACAGAAAACGTGACGTCCGTCAAAGAAATGGGTGACTCGGTACCCCCTGCAGATGGCTACGTTTCCTTGATCGGATTGACCCGTGTTAACGGGCGGGT
This sequence comes from Capra ibex, assembly GCA_006410555.1. Lineage (NCBI taxonomy): Eukaryota > Metazoa > Chordata > Mammalia > Artiodactyla > Bovidae > Capra > Capra ibex. The sequence goes on along the minus strand of SJYO01038983.1, from coordinate 5,495,564 downwards.
GTACACTTCGTTTCACTCTCACAGATAAATATACAAGATTTTCCTGAATAATTCTTTTACGTTACGTTTTTTTCCGTTTTACCGACAGACTCCTCCGGAATCTATAGCGAGTCCTTTCTTCTCTTCGCTTTCCATTTCCTCTTTCCCTCTCTATATGGGTAGACTTACCTCTCAAGGTTTCTGCTCTTTTCTCTCCATTCTTTCGGAAGGAGTCACTTGTACGTTTCTTTGTCTCCCTTTCTTATGTTACTCTCTGATGTCTCGAGAAGTTCTTTTAATTTCTAAGGTTCCCTTATAAAGTACGTTTCTACCCGTGGTATTTCCTGTCTTTACTGTACCTGAATTGTTTTCGTCTTCTATAATTCTTCTCCACCGTTCTTATGCGTCTCTTGATATGTTTTTTCTAGAGTCACTGGGTCTATTGGTACTACCACACTAGTGAGTGGATCTCGGTCTGTAGAACCTCACACTACCGTTCGCCCAGAATCCTTCGTAGTGATGTTTGTTTCGATCACCTCCACTAACTTAAGGTTCACTCGACAAAGTTTAGGATTTTCTTCTACGACACTTTCACGACGTGAGTTGTACGGTCGTTTAAACCCTTTGAGTCGTCACGGTGTCCTGACCTTTTCCAGTCAAAAGTAAGGTTAGGGTTTCTTCCCCCTACGGTTTGTTACGAGTTTGATGACGTGTTAACGTGAGTAAAGTGTACGATTGTTTCATTACGAATTTTAAGAGGTTCTCTCCGAAGTTATCGTGTACTTGGTTCTTGAGGGTGTACAAGTTCGACCTAAATCTTTCCGTCTCTTTGGTCTCTAAGTTAACGGTTGTAGGTGACCTAGTATCTTTTTCGTTCTCTTAAGGTCTTTTTGTAGATGAAGACAAAGTAACTGTTACGATTTTGAAAACTGACACACCCAGTGTCGTCTGACACCTTTTAAGAAGTTCTCTACCCTTATGGTCTTGTGGAATGGACGGAGGTCGTTTTGCACATACGTTCAGTTCTTCGTTGTCAATCTTGGCCTGTACCTTGTTACTTGATCAAAGTTTAACCCTTTCCTCGTACAGTCCCGACATATAACAGTGAGACGAATAAATTGAAGATACGTTTCATGTAGTATACTTTACGACCCGACCTACTTCGTGTTCGACTTTAGTTCTCACGGACCTCTTTATAGTTATTGGAGTCTATACGTCTACCATGGTGGGATTACCATCTTTCGTTTCTTCTTGATTTCTCGAAGAACTACTTTCACTTTCTCTTCTCACTTTATCGACCGAATTTTGAGTTGTAAGTTTTTTGATTCTAACACCATAGACCAGGGTAGTGAAGCACCGTTTATCTTCCCCTTTGTCACGTTTTTCACCGTCTAAAATAAAGGAACCCGCGGTTTTCGTGACGTCTAACACTGACGTCGGTACTTTATCGTCTACGAACAAAGAAACTTCTTTTAGACACTGTTTGGATCTGGTGTATAATTTTTCGTCTCTATAATGGAATGACTGTTTCCGGGTAGATCTGTTTTGATAACAAAAAGGTCATCAGCACATATCTACACTCTAAATTTAGTATTTCTTCCGACTCATAGCTTCTCAACCACGAAAACTTGACACCACAACCTCTTCTGAGAACTCTTAGGGAACCTGTCCTTCCTCTAGTTTGGTCAGTTAGGATTTCCTTTAGTCAGGACTTATAAGTAACCTTCCTGACTACGACTTTGACTTCGAGGTTATGAAACCGGTGGACTACACTTCTCGGTTGAGTAATCTTTTCTGGGGCTACGACCCTTTCTAACTTCCGTCCTCCGCTTCCTCTATTGTCTCTTCTTCTACCAACCTACCGTAGTGACTGAGTTACTTGTACTCAAACTTGTCAGAGGTCCTCTACCACTTCCTGTCCCTTCGGACCGAACGACGTCAGGTACCCCAACGTTTCTCAGCCTGTGTTGACTTGTTGTTGTTTTCCTAACTTGTTCTTTACCTCATCTTACTCTAAGTCTGGACAAATTACTAAAGGAAACATAGTCAGAGAACATCTGTCGAGTGTAAAACCCTTGGTGACCTACCACCTTTCTCTGTTTCTTTACTATATTTCCGATTACTGAAGCTTACACTCGTAACCTAAACTTTACACAGAGACGATGAATTGTGGAATAGAAAGTTAGACAAAAGGAAAAGGCTCGTAGAAAAGTAGACCACTACCTGTCCCTCCGGACCGCACGACGCTAAGTACCCCAGTGTTTCTCAACCTGTGCTGACTTACTGACTTGACTTGACTTGAAAGTAGACATTTAAAAATTTGGTGAAGAGGTGGTATTTCTAATCACTGGGAGTGTGATCTGATACATACACTTTCTAGGAGGGTGTGTATCAGAACTTGTGACTCCTAGGAGTCCTAACTCCTTTACCGAATAAGATAGATCTCAAAATATTTTTGAAAGTACCCTTTTAACTGAAATTGGGGGTTTAAAATACTATTTATGTTCGAAAGAATCGAGACAAAACATAGTGTAGACCTGTGCAATCTTTATAGTGGACGAATTGATGGGTATTTTAGAGTATACGAATAATTTCTTGTTTGTCAATGGTTCTAGGGTTTTAATTGGTCTATTTTACCAACCTTCATTAAATACGTTTCTTTACTATCTTATCAATGGGAGTTTTCCAGATTACCCTCTCCGTTCTTTTAACTATGGTATAAAATTGTTAAGATCAAAGGTGTTATAAAAAATTTGTAAAAACACCTAACACTGAAAGTTAATATGGAACATGTACTGTTTGTACCATTCATGACAAAACCTTTCTTAAGATCTCATGAGACCCTTCCCATCCGTTCTAATCTGTAGTCTCTTTCGAAGGGTTTCCTCTTTTATGAATCAATACACCTTCCTATTCACTCACCTGATTCCCTCCTCTCACCGCTCCTTCTCTCACCACACACGTTTCTGTGTCAGTCCAATCATTAGTACAAGTCCTGGGACGGTTCGTAACATACATAGTCGTCGTACTCTCCCTTACTTCTTGGTTAACTGGTACTCCGTTACCAATCAAGATCCAGTCCAGTATATGTCATTCTAATTGACTAGACCTAAAATAGGCTCCTCGTTATTCCGTAGAAAGTTTGTCCCAGAGTGTTCGAACCTAAACGGTATAACTATCTAAAAGTCCTGACGACCGTATTTCTTTCTTCCGTTACTGGATTCCTGGTCTTACTCCTTCCCGCAAGAACCCTTGTCTTAAATTTAGGTCCACAGACATCACTCCGTTGGTTTCTTCCCGAGACCTTTTCTTCGATCGATTTGTAGTAGGACTGACCAGTCTCGTCTTCGGACGTACACGTCCAACTAAACGGAGTGGTTGGGATGTAGCTGTCTCCGATATAAAGGTACTGGTGAAGATCCGTTCACACACGAGGACCGTGGTAGTGGTGCACGGGACCCCTGTTTAAATTTACCAGAAACTTACACACTTACGGGGTAATATAGACTCACAGACTTTTAGAGAGAGGCGTTTGGCCTTGACATGTTTTCCGTAGACGAGAGTTATCCCTTGTTGACACGTGACCTCAACCGTCCTGTTGCAACCTTTCTTTCGTTCCTTGTCGAGACGACGGATGGTTCGAAGAACGATTTCCGGTGAAGGCAAGAGAGAGGGGGTGGTTGGTCTCCCTCTCGCGACACATGAACGTAAGTAGTTAGAGTTTCAAGTGTAATTTGACGGGGTCCTCAACTTAATGGAATCGATGACAAAGAGTCTTTACACCGTGAGACGTTAGTTCTCCAAAGTTTACTCTAAGGGACTTCTGTCAGTAACAAGGAAGTAGACAAGTTTTTATTTCGTGAACGTCTCAATGTTGACACAAGTGGTGTCTTTCACAACGAACCAAAGTATTTTTACCACCCACCCTTCTTGTATGACCGTTTTTTTTTTTTTCTTTCTTTCTTTCTTTTATGTTCCAGACCTTTTCTTATCAAAAGTCGTGTAGGGATTCTTTTCAAATAACTTTGGGCAAATAAAAAACCTAGACTCTCTTTGAAAACGACTCGTCCACTCATCCTACCCGAACGAATTCTCGGGTTCCGTCCCGTACTTAAGGGTCGTTGAACCCGAATAATACCGAGACAGTATATTATAAACATCGTAAGATCTGATCAGTGAATTTTAGGAGTCTTGAGTAAAAGAAGTGAGAACGTCTTATTCACACCTACTTTTATATCCTACAATATTTAGTGAAACATTTTATATTACTCGATACTGAGATTTCCTAGTTTTAATAAACGATTTAGGAACTTCTTTCGTCAGAAAGAACTAGGGATCAGGTAATTAATTAATTTTTAGTAGTAACTTTAATATGCACGACCTACCTCTGCTCTACCGTCTCATCTTCCAGTATTCGGAGTGGGTGGCGAATGTTTTTGTGATTTTGGTGTTGATTAAGGTCTTGTCGGTAATTGTTGTTGTTTTTACGACCTTAGATGGTTTTCTCAGGATGTAGGCTTCTGTTTCTTCTTCGGTGTTGTCCGGTCATCCTCCCCGTACTAGTGTCATTTTAGTTTAGGGTGCGTTCGATGTTTGACCTCTTGTTAATATGGCATCTTCAAGAGGGTATTCTAACTTTCAAAGTTTGGGGTGGTAGTCCGAGGGGTCGGACCCCCAGACCGTTATCCTCCTCCTAGGGGGTCTCTCAGACCGAAACTTCCCATCCCCCAAACTGAAGCTCTTAAGGTATCCTGACCCCCTTTCTCTTTGGGGTGTAAACCTCTAGTGTGTGTTCCAGAACACGTATGGTCCTAGCACCCATTTTTCGTCAATAGAGTACTCTCCGATCCGGACGATCATAATCCCCCAGAAGACACCTCCGTCCTACATCGTCACCGAGGGACGTCCCTGATTCAGTGACCGTCGTCATCAAGACCCTTCTTGAATAACCGCACCTCCGACGGTGAAAGAGTGGTTCTGGACCGTGGTGGGTTGTCGGACATCTGAGACTACGACCATACGGAGTCTGGTTTATTGGTTGTCCCTTCTTTGTGTCGGGACGGATAGTCGTCAGTCTGGTGAACTTCAAAAGGACTGGTGGGTCGACGGACCATTTGTGTCGAGAACTGTACCGGGACGGGTGGACTCCCTGGTGTGGGTCGAGGTGGGTGGTCAACCGTCCTTGGTCGGTGAAGGTGGTCCTTCGGACGTATTCTTAGATCTAGTCGGAGTAGGTGGACCCCCGTCTATCGTCTTCTTTCTTGATATTGGTACGTCGGATGTCTTGTCTTTGGTGTTAGTGTCTTTTAGTCTGTTTTACTCCGACGTTTCCCCACACAGGATCTACTCCCTTGTTCTATTTTGGGTCTTCTTGTTGATTCACTTCAACTCCATACGTTAGATGTACTTTTTATGAAGTCTCATTATTGTTATTTCTACTGGGTTATAGAGTCTTTTTCTTACCTCCGTCTCTGGTTCTTCTATGTTATTTACAAATTGTTTCTGGATTTACTTGATTTTTTGTCTCTACTTATGTTATGACCGTTTCTTTTTATGTGACCTTTCTTAGTTATGATCTTATTGTTCGTCTTCTTGTCATTCACTATACCTTCTGTCTTACTACCTTTAGTACCGGTACCTTGTCTTATTTCCTTTTTCTTGCTCTTCTGAACTCCTGGGTCTCTGGAGACACTGTTGTACTTTGTGTGACTGTAAGTGTAATATCCCCAAGGTGTCTTCCTCTCTCTTTCCTGGACTCTTTTATACAAACTCCTCTATCGACTTTTGAAGAGATTGTACCCTTTTCTTTCAGTAGATTCGGGTCCTTCGTGTCTCAGGGTACGTCCTACTTGGGACGGTTCTGTTTGTCATTAGTTTAACTTTTTTTAATTTCTGTTTCTTTTATTGTTCCCTTTTCGTCGTTTAATGGATACCCCTTAAGAGTATTCCAATAACTCACTTAAGAAACGTCTTTAAGAGGTCTGGTCTTCCCTCACAGTACTACATAAATTTCACTATTTTCTTCGATGTTGGTTCTTATGAGATGGGTCGTTCCGTCTAAGTTGTCTAGTTTTCGTGTTTGTTCGTTTTCGATTCTCTTAGGTCGTGGTGGTCTGGTTGAAACGTTGTTTACGATTTCCTTGAAGAGATCCGTCTTCTCTTTTCCGGTGTTGATCCGAAGAGACCACCGAGTCTGACATGTCTTAGACGAACGTTCCGTCCTTCGAGTCCAAACTAGGGACCTAGTCCTTCTATGGGACCTCTTCCTTTACCATTGTGTGAGGTCATAATAACGGACCTCTTAGGGTACCTGTCTCCTAGGATCTTCGATGTCAGGTACCCCAACGCTTTCTTAACCTGTGCCGACTCGCTAATAGTGAAAGTGTCTTTGTTCGTTTAATGTTTTAGCTTTTCGAGTGGTCCTTTCCGTCTGTATGTGATTTCCATCTTTTAGTAGGTGTGTGTTTACTATAGTTTTGGTCGTTGACACTCTTCTCCTCTCTGTTTACGTACTATAACCTTTACGTAAACTTTAATTGAGTAATAACTGGTCCCCTAAAAAACGTCTTTACTTGAGGACACCGGTCGTCAAAAAGAAAACCGTCCGGTTCTTATTAAGAAAATAAAGTGTTTGTGAAACACTCAATAGTGTAAGTTATCAATGTGGAGTGTGTGGATATTTCCGAAGATTAAAGGTACTTTGTAACGGAAGTTGGGTGAGAAGACGTCTTCGTGTCCTTGTAAGAGGTCGTGACACTCAAAGTAAGAGTGAAAGGCATAGTCTTAGTTAGTGACTCTTAAAAATAGAAATGCAACCAGATTATAAGTGTAACAGACTTAGTCTTGATATAAGACTTCTTGACAGTAGAAGACTCTGTGATCATATATACGATACACCTGTCAGCTTCTTTCATAGTATTTTAAGTGGTTTTTTCAGAAGTGAGTTTTAAAGTATTACACAGTGAAAACTTTTAAAATGTAAATATTATGTGTGTTCCACCCTTGTTTTCAGATTGTCTCGTTTTACACTTACTATTGCTGTTAGTGTTCAACGTATTAATCGGGAACTAGTCAAAATTCGATATTGTTGAATCGTGTCACTACCACTACAATTGTCACAGTGAGAAGTTTTTACATAACTATATAGAGATCAGTTATTACAATTCCATTGTTTTCTGTACTCGTTCACCCTTCTCAGGACTCCTTGACACGAATCTCCTTGTACCTATAAATCTTCGTCCACTTCATTTACTCTTCTTCTGACCGTTTCTCCAACCTCTTCTTTATCCAGAACCTCAAAATTTTCAGTTCCTTCCTCTCTTAAAGTTTCTGTTTTCTTGACCAGTCCCCCTTCCGTCATCGAAATCTTTGACCTAAAAAAAAATTACATAAATTTACGAAGAGACTCTCTTTGGCCCTCTGTGTCTAAACTAGGGACCCAACCGTTCTAGGGGACCTCCTCCTTTACCTCCTTTACCGAGATCATAAGAACGAACCCTTTAGGATACCTGTCCCCTCGGATCGTCCGATGTCAGGTACCCCAGTGTTTCTCAGTCTGTACTGACTTCGATGACTCGTACTCGTTGTTTTCAGTATAATTACACAGAAAATAATTATATTGAGACCAGTTATTACACAATTTTCTGGTCGGTGAATTTTGTTAGGACATATATCTTTGACAAAATATTTTTGGAGTACCATTTTTTTATAGATGTCATCTATGTGTCTTTTCTTTTTCTTTAGGTTTGTGTTGTGATTTTAATCAGTCGTGTATTGTTCTCATCTTTTGGTTTCTCCTTCCCTTCTTTTGTCTGGATGGTTTTGTTTAGGTCTCGTTAATTGTTATTCCGTTGTTTGTGTATGTATAACTATTAATGGAGTTTACATTTGTCTAATTTACGGGGTCTGGTTTCTCTGTTTTCTGTCTGACGACTTACCTATGTTTTTGTTCTGGTTATATTTATGACAACTGTTCTCTAGGTGAAGTCCAGATCCCTGTGTATGTCTTACTTTCACTCTCTTACCTTTTTCAATAAGGTACGTTTACCTTTAGTTTTCTTTCGATCTTATCGTCATGAGTACATTCTTTTTTTATCTAAAATTTTGTTTCTGACAATGTCCTCTGTTTCTTTCTATGATATATTATTAGTTCCCTAGTTTGGTTCTTCTATGTCGTTAACACTTATATATACGTGAACACGAATCGTCATTTCTTAGGTGACTCTTGTCCACGTAGAACTATCCTCTACGTCCAAGTTAGGGACCCCCAGTTCTTCTAGGGGACCTCGTCCCTTACCGTTGGGTGAGGTCATAAGAACGGACCTCTTAGAGTACCTGTCTCCTCGGACCGACCGATATCAGGTATCCCAGTGTATCTCAACCTGTGCTGACTTCATTGAATCGTGGGTTATATCCTCGTGGAATTACATATTCCGTTTATGATTGTTAGTATTTTCCTCTTTAGTTGTCATTGTGTTATTATCCTCCCATGAACTTGTGGGGTGAAAGTAGTCACCTCTCTAGTAGGTCTGTCTTTTAGTTGTTCCTTGTGTCGGTATTTACTGTATAATCTACTGTTCTTGAATTCACCATAAATGTCTCGTAAGGTAAGGTTCGTTCTACCACCTCATCTTCCTACACGGGAGGAGAAGAGGATGTATTTGTGGTTTTAGTGTTGATTGACGACTTGTTGGTAACCGTACTCTTACGACCTAGGGTGGCATTTTTTCTATGGGACGTAGGTTACCGTTTCCTCTTCGGGGTTGTTCTGTCAGTCAGTCAGTCAAGTCAGCGAGTGAGCACAGACTGAGAAACGCTGGGGTACTTAGCGTCGTACGGTCCGGAGGGATAGGTAGTGGTTGAGGGCCTCAAGTGAGTCTGAGTGCAGGTAACTCAGTCACTACGGTAGGTCGGTAGAGTAGGAGACAGCAGGGGAAGAGGAGGGTGGGGGTTAGGGAGGGTCGTAGTCTCAGAAAAGGTTACTCAGTTGAGAAGAGTACTCCACCGGTTTCATGACCTCGAAGTCGAAATCGTAGTAAGGAAGGTTTCTTTAGGGTCCCAACTAGAGGAAGTCTTACCTGACCAACCTAGAGGAACGTCAGGTTCCCTGAGAGTTCTCAGAAGAGGTTGTGGTGTCAAGTTTTCGTAGTTAAGAAACCACGAGTCGAAAGAAGTGTCAGGTTGAGAGTGTAGGTGTGTACTGGTGACCTTTTTGGTATCGGAACTGATCTGTCATCGTTCCCGATTTTTCCCGTACAAATTTTAGTTTAGAGCCTAGGTGGTCCCTGTGAGTCTCCCACGTTTGTTTTGGAAAATACATGGTCCTGACTCCCTTTTCTCGTCACTGGGGGTGTTATCTGACTCGATCTGTGCGTAAAATCACAAACTCACAGAGGACACCTCCGTGTCCAGTCGTCACTGGACGACACCCCTGTCCCCGAGACCGACGTCGTCTGGACCCACCGGACCGTCCACCGTAGTCAGGAAAACCTCCTCCAGTGGTAATCAGGGTGATATCTCGACGACTCGTCTACTGGGTATTTGACCTCTTGTTAATATGGTTTCTTCAAGAGTGTGACAACCTTTTCAAGATGCCGGGTGTTGTCTAAAGGGTTAGACCCCTAGACCGTTTTCCTACCTCGTGGTGGTCCCTTTGTCTGAGAACCTCCGGTGTTGTTTTGGAACACACGTGGTCCTGGGCCCTCCTTCCTCGTCACTGAAGTTCTCTGACTCGGTCCGAACGGACAATCACAGACCCTCTGAGGTCGTCACCACACCCAGCTATCACCGGACGACGTCCCAGTCCCCGTGACTGATGTTACCAGGACCCTTAAGTCCGATTTGATGTCCCTCCCTAGTGTCGGGGTGGGTAGTCGTCTTTTAATTTAAGGTAAAGTTTCGTCGTCTTATTTGTAACAAGAGTACACGAGTACTTTTTAAGAGGTCCTAACCAGTGTACGAACCGGTGTTACGTTTGGACTCATTTAAATACTTTTAACTTTAGTATCCTTCGTAGAAAAGGTTGGTATTACGAAATCTTTAGTCGACGTCTTTTTTTTTGACATTTTCTGTGTTTTTACACCTCCGATTTGTTATTCGACGATTCAACGAAGTCAGTACAGGCTGAGACACGCTGGGGTATCTACCGTCGGGTGGTTCCGAGACGGTAGGGACCCTAAGAGGTTCGTTCTTGTGACCTCACCCAACAGTAAAGGAAGAGGTTACGTGCTTTCACCTTTCACTTTTAACTTTCACTTCAGTGACTCAGCGCAGGCTGAGAGTCGCTGGGGTACCTGACGTCGGATGGTCCGAGGATCGACGATATATTAGTTACCTAGTGACTTCTTTATTTTCTCCTTAGTTTTTTATAGATTTCTGTTTCCTTTTACTTTCGTGTTGTTAGGTTTTCGATACCCTATGTCGTTTTCGTCAAGATCCTTCCTTCAAATATGGTCATGTTAAAATGGAGTTCTTTGTTCTTTTTAGAGTCTGTTGGTTTGGAATGTGGAGATGTTGATCTCTTTCTTCTTGTTTGTTTTAGGTTTGAATGATCTTCCTTTCTTTTATGTTTTTAGTCTCGTCTTTGTTTACTTTATCTCTGCTTTTTTTTTTTTTTTGTTGTTGTTGTTTCTAGTTTCTGTGATTTTCACCCAAGAAATGTTCTAACCATTTTGAAATCCCTTTGAGTCTTTTTTTCTCTTTACTGAGTTTAATCATTTTAATCTTTACAGTCAGTTTATTGACTGACTGTGGTGTCTTTATGTTTTCTAGTATTCTCTGATGATGGTCGTTAATATACGGTTATTTTACCTGTTGGATCTTCTGTACCTATTTACGAATCTTTTTATGTTGGAAGGGTCTGACTTGGTTCTTCTTTACGAATCTTTTTATGTTGGAAGGGTCTGACTTGGTTCTTCTTTATCTTTGTACTTCTTTGTTAGTGTTTCATGACTTTCACTTTGATACTAATTTTTATAAGGTTGTTGTTGTTTTTAGAAGGTTTAGTTTATTTTCAGGTCCGGGTCTACCGAAGTGTCCTTAAGGTAGTTTATCGACCTATTCTCAATTGTGGGTAGGACGTCTTTGACAAGGTTTTTTAACGTCTTCCTTGTGAGGACTAAAGGAAGATACTCCGGTGGTAGTGGGACTATGATTTTGGTTAGTTTCTCGTGTGTGTGTCTGTAATATTCGGTCACAGTGACTGCTTGTGTCTGTGTTTTTGACAGTCTTTTACGATAGTTTGATTCAGGTTGTCATGTAATTTTACTAGTATATGGTACTAGTGACTCGAAATAGGGTCCCTACCTTCCTATAAAGTTATCGGTGTTGAGTCAGTGACCCTATGTGGTGTAATTGTGTAACTTGTTATTTTTGGTATACTAGTACAGTTTACGTCTTTTTAGAAAACTGTTTTAAGTCGTGGGTAACTACTATTTTTGAGAGGTCTTTCTCCCGTATCTCCCTCGTATGGAGTTGTATTATTTTCTGTATACACTGTTTGGATGTCGATCGTAGTAAAGTAACCCCTTTCGACTGTCGTAAAGGAGATTCTAGTCTTCTTCGAGCCCTACGAGTGAGGAAGGTCAAATTGAGTGGTATCAAGACCTTCAGAATCAGTACCGTTAGTCTCTTCATTTTCCTTAAGTTTAACCTTTTCTTCTTCATTGTGACAGTGACAAACGTTTACTGTACTACGATATGTGTCTTTTAGAATTTATACGATGTTCTTTTGATGATCTCGAGTAGTTACTTAAGTCATTTCAAAGTCCTATGTTTTACTTATGCGTCTTTAGACGACGTAAAGATGTATGGTTGTTGATTTCTAGTGTTTCTCTTTAATTTCCTTGTTGGGTTAAATGGTGGCGTATTTGTTTCTTATGAGGTTTTTGAGATTCTACGACTACTTTCTTTAACTTCTACTGTCTTTGTCTATCTTTCTATATGGTACAAGAACCTAACCTTATTAGTTATGATAATTGTATTTATATGACGGGTTCCGTTAGATATCTAAGTCTCGTGAGGGACAGTCTGATGGTTACGGTAGAAAGTGTCTTGGTTTTGTAAAAAAAAAAATTAAACATAGTCAAGTCAAGTCAGCGAGTCAGCACAGGCTGAGAAACGCTGGGGTACTTAGTGTCGTACGGTCCGGAGGGATAGGTAGTGGTTGAGGACCTCAAGTGAGTCTGAGTGCAGGTAGTTCAGTCACTACGGTAGGTCGGTAGAGTAGGACCCAGCAGGGGAAGAGGAGGACGGGGGTTAGGGAGGGTCGTAGTCTCAGAAAAGGTTACTCAGTTGAGAAACGTACTCCACCGGTTTCATGACCTCAAAGTCGAAATCGTAGTAAGGAAGGTTTCTTTAGGGTCCCGACTAGAGGAAGTCTTACCTGCCCAACCTAGAGGAACGTCAGGTTCCCTGAGTGTTCTCAGAAGAGGTTGTGGTGTCAAGTTTTCGTAGTTAAGAAGCCGTGAGTCACAAGAAGTGTCAAATTGAGAGTGTAGGTATGTACTGGTGACGTTTTTGGTATCGGAACTGATCTGTCTGGAACCAACCGTTTCATTACAAAGACGAAAACTTATACGATAGATCCAACCAATATTGAAAAGAAGGTTCCTCGTTCGCGGAAAATTAAAGTACCGACGTCAGTGGTAGACCTCACTAAAACCTCGGAGTTTTTTATTTCAGACTGTGACAAAGGTGACAAAGGAGTAGATAAAGGGTACTACCTCTGTGTTTTTTTACCTTATCGGTCTCGTTAGAACTCTTACTTTGTACCTCGACCTCCTTAGTCTGGGGGACTGAAGTCTGACATGATGTTTCGATGTCAATATAGTTTTCTTATACCATAACCGTGTTTTTGTCTTTATATCTAATTATCTTGTCCTATATTTGGGGTATTTATTTGGGTACGTGGATACCAGTCAATTAGATACTATTTTCTCCGTACTGAGTCGTTAGCTCCGTTCTATCGGAGAAATTATTTACCACGACCCGATTGACCTGTCGATGTACATTTACATTAATCTTGTAAGAAATTGTAGTATGTGTTTTATTTGAATTTTACCTAATTTCTGGATTTACATTCAAACCTATAATATTTTGAGAATCTCCTTTTGTATCCCTCTTGGGAGAAACTGCATTTGACGTTACTATATAAAAAGTAACAGGGGATCTTATTACCTTTATTTTTGTTTTTATTTGTTTTGGATTAATTTTATTTCAAAAAGTGTCATTTCCTTTAGTATTTGTTTTGTTTTTTTACGTCGGGTGTCTTATCCTATTTTATAAACGTTTGTTACACTGGTTATTCCTCAATTTGAGGTTTTAAATGTTTGTCGTGTACTTCGACTTATAGTTTTTGTGTTTGTAAGGTTAGTTTTTTACCCGACTTCTGGATTTACCTGTAAAGATGTTTCTTCTATAGGTCTACCAGTTCTCCGTGTATTTTGTACGAGTCGTAGTGATTAATAATCTCTTTACGTTTAGTTTCGATGTTACTAAATAGTGGAGTGTTGTCAGTCTTACCGGTAGGAGTTTTCAAGATTTTTGTTTTGTTACCACCTCTCCCACACTCTTTTCTGTCGGAAGGATGGAACAACCAGTATCATCTAACCATGTCGGTGATACCTCTTCTCATACCTCCAAGGATTTTTTGATTTTTGCCTCGATGGTATACTAGACTTTAGGGTGAGGACGTGTATATGGGTCTCATTCTCTACAAAGTTTTCCTATGCACGTGGGGTCACAAGTAACGTCACGACAAATATTATCGGTTCTGTACCTTCGTTGGACTTACAGGGAGTCATCTACTCACCTATTTCTTCTGTACCATGTACACATGTCACTTTATAATGAGTCAATAATTTTCCCCACTTTATTTCGGTAAACGTCGTTATACCTACCTGGATCTCTAACGGTGTGACTCACTGCCATCAGTCTCTTTCTGTTTATAGTATACTATAACGAATATACGTCTTAGATTTTTGACTATATTTACTTGAATAAATGTTTTGTCTTTACCTGAGTGTCGGACTCTCTTCCTTGAATACCAACGGTCCTCTCTTTCCAATCCCCCACTCCCTATCTAACCCGTGAACCTTAACTGTCCATGTGTGACGAAATAAATTTTACCTATTGGTTGTTCCTTGATCATATATTCTGTCCCTTGAGACGGGTCCTAAGACATTATGGTTACCCTTTTATTGAACTTTTTTTATCTATGTACATATACATATTGACTTAGTGAAACGATATGTGCATTTTGATTGCGTTGTAACAATTAGTTGATACAAGATTATATCTTATTTTATAAGAATTTCTACATTGTGAAGAAATGGTGTCAAATATACTTCGTGTATTTATACACCGTCCATCTAAACATATTAATCCATATACACATACAACGTCCCTTTCTCTCCCCCTTCATAATTTTTCCACTATAAGGTCCATCCCCCTTGTCCCATACCCTACAGGGACGTTTTTTGTTTTTTGTTTTTTGTTTTGTTTTGTTTTTTGGTCCCTTCAAACTTCTATACTTTTCCTGACATAGTGTCTTCGTGACTTTTAACTCTATCCTTTTTTAATGTGATAAATCCCACTTAACCCCCAGTCTCTACAACCGTAAAATCATGGAATATTTGGGTCACATAAGCAGACGTAGAGTCCTCCCTGGTCTACCGTGTGAATCTAATCCTATTAATCCTTTTAAACTCGTTTTAATTATTTCCCCGACAAGTACTTCTACACCCGTCCCATACGACTTTAGTAATCACCATGGCGTCATGGCCTAAGATCATTGTCACCCCGGGTCAATGGTTGGGAGTTCGTTTCCTCGTTCTCCTCTCTCAACACTGAAGTGTCTCTGTGTCCCTATTTGTCCGGACTCGTTTCTGCCGGTTCCGTCCGCTACGACCCTTTCCTACGTCGGTCATTTGGGTGACTTTTCTGTAGGCGGTCCCCGTATTTGTTGGACTTTAGAAAGAGGCAAAGTAGTTGAAAACCGATCACGGATCGTGACCGAGACGTCGGTCTCCGTTCTCTCGGGTCCTGCGTCAGTACACGCAGTCGAGAGTCCCGTTGTCCACCTCGGCTCTTCTCCGTCGATACTTAGACCTCACTACTTACCTTCCCCACAAAGGATGTCTCCTTACACAGTAATTGTCGTCACCTTCGAGGACCCGAATCTTCAAGCCAAGTCAGTAAGTCGGTACAGACTGAGAAACGCTGGGGCACCTAACGTCGCGTGGTCCGAAGGGACAGGTAGTGGTTGAGGGCCTCGAACGAGTTTGAGTACAGGTAACTAAGTCACTACGGAAAGTTAGTAGAGTAGGAGACTGTGAAGAAGAGGAGGACTGAAGTTAGAAAGACTCGTAGATCCCAGTAAAGGTCACTCAGTCAAGAAGTGTAGTCCACCGGTTTCGTAACCTCAAAGTTGTAGTCAGGAAGATAACTTATAAGTCCTGATTAAAGGAAATCCTACCTGACCAACCTAGAGGAACGACAGGTTCCCTGAGAGTTCTTAGAAGAGGTTGTGGTGTCAAGTTTTCGTCGTTAAGAAACCGTGAGTCGAAAGAAATATCAGGTTGAGAGTGTAGGTATGTACTGAGGACCTTTTTGGTATCGAAACTGATACACTTGGAAACAACCATTACAGAGACGAAAAATTACACGACAGATCCAAACAGTATTGAAAAGGAGGTTCCTCGTGCGCAGAAAATTAAAGTACCGACGTCAGTGGTCGACGTCACTAAAACCTCGGGTTCTTTTATTTCACAGTGACAAAGGTAACAAAGGGGTAGACAAAGGGTACTTCACTACCCTGGCCTACGGTACTAGAATCAAAAGACTTACAACTTAAAATTCGGTTGAAAAAAGGGAGAGGAGAGGACCCGACTCTTTGGAAACGGAATCTCGAGGGTTCCCAGGAGTAAAACCACACGTGAGGACGTGATGTCTCCCCCTAATACTAACGGACACAGTTTTGGACCTGGATGGTGGACAATCTGGTACCCGTTTAGTGAATTAGAGAGTCAAAGGAGCACACACACACACACACACACACACACACACACACGTATACTCATACGCGAGTCAGTACAAACTGAGAAACCCCAGTGAAACACCGGGGTACCTGACATCGGGTGGTCCGAGGAGACAGGTACCTTAAAGGGTTCGTTCTTATNACAAAGGGGTAGACAAAGGGTACTTCACTACCCTGGCCTACGGTACTAGAATCAAAAGACTTACAACTTAAAATTCGGTTGAAAAAAGGGAGAGGAGAGGACCCGACTCTTTGGAAACGGAATCTCGAGGGTTCCCAGGAGTAAAACCACACGTGAGGACGTGATGTCTCCCCCTAATACTAACGGACACAGTTTTGGACCTGGATGGTGGACAATCTGGTACCCGTTTAGTGAATTAGAGAGTCAAAGGAGCACACACACACACACACACACACACACACACACACGTATACTCATACGCGAGTCAGTACAAACTGAGAAACCCCAGTGAAACACCGGGGTACCTGACATCGGGTGGTCCGAGGAGACAGGTACCTTAAAGGGTTCGTTCTTATAACCTCACCCAACGGTAAAGGATGAGGTCCCCTAGAAGGGTTGGGTCCCTAACCTAGGCGTAGAAAACGTAGAGAACGTACTAAGGAATGACGACTGGTGGACCCTTCGCGGGAAGGGGTAGATATTCTACCATGACTATTATCATTAAAAAATAATCTTGACAACTTTCCTAATTTATTTAAATTATGTACATTTCGTACATCTCGTTATAGACCGTTTATTATCCGTAATTTTTTACGAATGAGAGGACTAAGTATAATAACTGTAAAGTTTCTTATTTCTTAGCTTCAAATCTCTGAAAAAGTTTTTAACATGTTGATCAGTCACTGTCTTGGTCCCTCATCTCTAAGGTGATGTGTCGTTGAGATTTTTACTAGCAGATCTGAAAACGAACAATGGGAGGGAGGGGTGTTCTGACATTTAAGGACTCCCGTTCCTAATAAAACGTAAAATTTTGGGTAGTATCATGTATTAAAAACGAGTTATTTACAGACTACTTACTCATATATTTCGTGACACTGTCTTCCATCTCTTCATTAATGACCTCCTCTCTCCTCTCCGAGCGAACGTTCGGATTTCAGGAAAGGAGAACAGGATATATTTATTACGATATTTTTTTTACATTGAACCGAAGAAGTTCTTCCATAACTCGAAATCAGTATTTAATATTTGTTGACTGTATAACATGCGGACGAGACTTCAGGTGACGAAACCAACTTTATAGACTCAGTGGTAAAGGCTTCAGAGAGGGGAGGGGGTAGGGTGCATAGTTGTCCTTGACCTCTACGAGACACTAACATCCTCGGGTGGTTTCGGTCACAAGAGACGTCAGGTCCTGAAGACCATAACAAACCACCTCCTTACTACATAATAAGTCACGTAGTAAGTCACTCTGTAAAAGAAAAAATTTTAAATAATGTCAACCTTCTATTAATGTTATAACACTACCAAAAGTTACTCTGTAAAAGTCACCAGAGTGACCTCAAAGTAAGTAAAGTAGACCGGAACTCCCACCCCTGTTGGACCTCGAAGGGACCCCTTTACTTCGGAAATTCTCATCTTGGAATCCCAACAAACTCTCATTGTATCCGTAGAATTTACTATTATCTCTAGTGAATCACTAGACTTCAGAATCTTACGAGAATCTTCCTTAGGATAAGTATCAAACTACAGTTACTTAGGTATTCCTTATTGTCTGATCCTCAGTCTTCTGAAGACAGTATAGTAACTAACAACCTGTCCCTTTAAAGTGATTTAATATTTTACTTTTATTACGGAACGATGGTAGAGCCACTACCGTAATCTTAGTCTACGTCAAAATAGACACTTGTACGACACTTACTAATTTTTTTTGTTCCGTTTTGGGGTTTCAACAATCGAAAGAAAAACATTTTTGAAATGTTAATATGTCACTAAAGGCAATGCAAAGTCTTTCGTGTCACGATGTGACATGGAGATTAAGTGAGACTTGTAAATGAGTTGTATCGTTTATAAATGACTCGTACATAATTCTCGGTGAACGACAATCGGTTCACCCAAGATTTATTTATAATTGTTTACAGGAGAAAGGGTTCCCTTAAGTACCAAATAATGTCAGATCACGTCGTTAATTCTCATTCTCGAAACCCACTCATTGAACTAGGAAAGAGACGTTCGAAGGTAAAAACAACACAATATAGGGTACAGTACTCTATTATCAACATAAATAGGGAATTCCAACGACACTTCTACTTTCTCCAACTATTAATACTTCGAACTCGTCACAGACAGTGTAATCACAAGTTCATTACTACCCCCCCCGTCCTCCTCTTCCCCTGTCGTCTCCTACTCTACCGACCTACCGTAGTGGCTGAGCTACGTGTACTCAAACCCACTTGAGGTCCTCAACCACTACCTGTCCCTCCGGACCGCACGACGCTAAGTACCCCAACGTTTCTCAGCCTGTGCTGACTCGCTGATTTGACTTGACTTACTACCGAAAATTTAAAAAATAATCCTTTCCGTGTATCTCTTTGTCTAGAGTGGTACTGTACACGATGTATCACTTTTTTGTCTTCACCACACTAGTAGATCTCGTCCCTAGGGGTAGCCCGGTACCCGACTATGGTCAGACACATAACGGACAATCCTTGGTCCGACGCATCGTCCTACACTCGGTGTCCTCTCGTTTCAAAGTGGACGTAAATATCGACGAGGGTGGTGAACGTAATGGTATGGGGGGTGGGGCGTCAGAAACCTTTTTGACAGAAGGTACTTTGACTAGGGATCACGGTATTTCCAACCCCCGGTGACTAGATCTCTTAGAAACATACATACACGAGTCAACGTAGACTGAGAGACACTGGGATACTTGGCATCGGGCGGTCCGAAGAGACAGGTACCCTAAAAAGTCCGCTCTTGTGACCTCGCCCAACGGTAAAGGAGGAGACCCCCCGGAAGGGTTAGGTCCCTAACTTCGGCACAAAGGATACAGAGGACGTGACGTACACACAAGAAACGGTGACTCGATGACCTCTTCAGGTCCTCTTCTAGAAGACGGGTCGAAGAAAAAGACAGGATCCCATGTGTGGGTAAAACGAGTCATGATTGTTAATGTCACAGTCTCGGTACCTATACTCCAACACATGCAGGGTACCTTCCTTCTTCTCATCAGGAAAAGAGGTCATCCTTCCTACGTCGAAACGGAGTCGTCCGTACACGTCGAACCGAGTCCATGAACCCCGGTAGAAATCTCTGAAACTAACTAGGTCCCCTGATTTACAAATTTTGTGATGTCCTCTGTTTGTGAAGGAAAATAAAGATTTTTAGGAGGTTCAACGACTCAGAGATATTTTGAAAATTTTTCAATGGGAAAAGGAAAGTCAACTTTCGTCACGTAAAAATTTCTGTTATGTCCTTGTTCTAACTATGACACTAAATACTTAGAAATCCCAATATTAATTGAATAGTTTCTAAAAAAAAAAAAAATCTAAAGTTTATCCATCTATAAAAACACGTTTCTTGTACCTAAAATCAAAAAAGAAAGTCAGTACCAAGGATTAAACTATATCTAGATTCCCAAAAAAAAAAATATCGAAGTTAATTGAACACTTTCTCATCGTGTCTCTTAGTTGAAACCTCTTTAAATCGTCCACCCCCTCGGTAGCACCCGACGTCCCTTGACACCTTCCAAAAGATTTTCTATATCCAGTACTTGACCCGAAACTCCCTGTTAATCTTGTCATCACCCATCGTCCTTTCCGTAACCTTCTAAAGAGTTTCTCGTCCTTTCCGTACGGATTACAATCCGTACGTACCTCTACGACCCCACCCTGACAGTCGATCGTTCAGTCGAAACGTTACACTGTAATTGTAGTGACTGAAATCTTCGTGACATAAGTAAGTCCCACTTTTACCTCCCTTTAATATAACTACGTCTGTGAGACCCTTTGTCACTACTTTTAGATCTCGTACAGAATACCAAGACCTATTCCGGTATCTCGTGACTCCTCGGTCTGTCAAAATATTTAGTGACACCACGGAAGCTCTGTATCAGCGTCGGACTAGTAGTGGATCTACCAGTAGTCAAAGGGAGACGACGAACGTTCACAGTGACGCATTTAAAGGAACACTTGACCTCAAACTACTCGTGCTCTTACTTTTGTCTACGTACAAAGGACAACGACATATGACTTACGTAGATACACATCGACGGAACTCTTGAGACACTTGTACACTGACGGACGAACGAGAAGGGGACCCTGGTCAGTTCAACTTTTTAAGGGTTTCACAGATATTTAAGGTGATCAAGACGTAACCTTCACTTTCAGTGAGTCAGTACAGACTGAGAAACACTGGGGTACCGGATATGTAAGGTAACTTAAGAGATCCGTTCTTATGAACTCACCCATCGGGAAGGGAAGAGGTCCCCTAGAAGGGTTGGGTCCCTAGCTTGGGTCCAGAGGGTGTAACGTCCGTCTAAGAAATGGTCGACTCGGTGTTCCCTTCTTTCTCGGAATTATGTCTAGTTCCCTGAAAAAAACCCCTCCCCTACAATCGTAGACGGACTAAACAGAAGTTTTAAGTTTCAAAAAACCGTTTCCCTGTAATCCCTCTTAATAAAAGAGTTACTGTAAAAACCCAACAGGATATACTAGTCTTCTTTTAGTTTCCGTCCCTTCTCTCAATTGTAAATACTTTACAAATATACTCAGGAAATACATGTAAAGTGGGAGTATAATTAGGAGACGTTATCCGTATTAATACGGAATATCTCATTTTCGTAGTACTCCCACCACTAATAACAGACAAAACAAGGGGTTCACGAATTTTATCGTGGAATGTATTATCTACGACTTTTTTTATGGACAGTCTATTTTTACTTAACTCAACTTAGAACAGAAACTTCTTTATCACATTTCTTACCAATTTACGTAAAGGGTCCTGAAGTCTCGATGGTACCCGATTCACACCCACGTTTCTCCTTCTAAACCTACATCCAAATAGACTGGTGCACTGTGTACTAAAAAGTTGACACAGTGTTAAAGAGAGGTACTATTATAAAATATATCCTCTTTTTTATATATACTAAGAGTCATTCTATTTACAATGATTAACTCTTAATCTGAAATAGATCCTTCGTCAGTCTCGACGATTAGGAAGAACCTAATAACATGTAAACTTAGAGAAGGCCTAGGTCTTACGTCTCTAAAATGTACTTATAAACATTCTGTGGAATTTAGAAAAAACTTTGTTCCTACTCACTCGTGTTATGTGTTTATTCATTAAGGTTCCTATATGACACCAAAGTATGAGTAAAATTGTCCATAAATAATTCACGGTTCATACCTAAAGACATGACCTATACACGATAATCCCTAGTCTCTGTATTACCTCCTTCCTACGTTAAGGACGGACTTAATCGAGTATCGAAATAAAATCCACCCTTCTAATCTCGTTTAGTCACAAAAGATTTGGACCAACATATATTCTTATTGGGTACGTCGTATAATTTGTATGTCTTACGTCGAGAGACTCTGACCCGGACTCTTAAAGACAAAACTAGTATCGGGATCCAGTATTACTAAGTGTCGGTTTAAATCGTTCGTGGTTTAATCTACGTGTAATTTTATAGAACGGTCGAAATATTCAGATACTAAAAGATAGTAAGATTTTAAAAGAATGTTTTTATCACTATTTTTCTACGTACAAAGACGGCCGTCTCGTAACGAGGTCCTTCCTTGTGATCCCCCTTTCTTTCTACTCTCAACAACCACATTCCTCCTGTCAAACCGAACCTTTCAGTTCCCCCCGAACCCGTTCACGGTCGAGACTAGGACTCACCGAATCCGGTCTCCAACTAAGGGATCTGACAAGTCCTGACTCGATTGAACCTCACTGAAACTGAAATACTTCTGATTCGGTTGGTCAACGAACATAAAGACGAAGAGTGAATCTTTTCATCATTTGGCAGTACATCCAGACACAGAATGATCGGTTTGATGCGTTACGTTGTCGAAAAAAGAAATCTCTTTTTCGTGTCTCATGTTTTTGTTCGAAGACAAGGTATTTGATTCGGTTGAATTTATCCTTAGCCAAGAGAAATAGTGCCTTTCGGGTATATCGGTTGCAGATAACTCATAAAAATGTACGATTACTTTTTGTGTACAATTAGAAACACGTATAATTCTAATGAAATATCTATGACTTTGTAATTCTTTCTCTACAATGACAAAATAAGATATATGAATAATCTAAACAACCATGACAATTGCTATCATCAATTGAATATAAATAACTTGCAAAGGACTGAGGTCAGTGATACGAAATTTTGACAAAAGGTGTTAAATAGATTAGAAGGATTCTTTGGATACTTGTTCTAGGGAAACACTAGAGTAAAATTACTACTCCTTTACCTCCAAATATTTCTGACTCAAGGGACTCTATCGGCCACCCGTCCAAGTGTCGTTCCTGAGTTCACGTGAACATAAACTGAGGCGTCGGGCACAAAAAATCGAAGTTGGATTTAATAAAGGTTCATTTATTTAATCTAGAAGGGTATGTTGTCTCATAATAAGAAATCAGTGACACAAAAACTTGTTATAAATTTCTACACCCCTAATTAAATTTTTTCTTTAAATTCAAACTAAAAGTTACTTATGAATACTAACCCTTTATACGTAAAAGATTTTTAGTTACAAGAATTGTCTTTTATATTCTTAAGTAGAACCCATTTGTTAAAGTGTGGTCCTTAAAAGTCTCTTGTAAATCAATTAAGTCTTCAAATTCGGTTAGTATTCTTTTTTAAGTCGGTTGTCTTGTAAATCAAGTAGGTGTTCAAATTCGTTTAGTACGGTAAATTGGTCGTGTTCAGACTCGATTAAATCATTTATAACACAAATTAAATCTATATCTACGAATGTAATTTAATGAAATTTTTTTTTCTACACCCCTTTACAAATACCATGTTATCATTCAAGTATACTACATGTGATTTTTTTCATGTGTAGATCCTTTTTAACATAGACTCTTTATATATTTTTACAATCGTAAAAAACAGACACACCGTTTGATGTCTACATAAACATAAGACGGGTTATGCAACCACAAAAAGGTATTAAAGATATTATTGACAAATATCAGT
Source organism: Capra ibex (assembly GCA_006410555.1). Lineage (NCBI taxonomy): Eukaryota > Metazoa > Chordata > Mammalia > Artiodactyla > Bovidae > Capra > Capra ibex. The sequence goes on along the minus strand of SJYO01038983.1, from coordinate 5,472,389 downwards.
CTTCCTATTACTATACAATGGTTAATTTTATTTTGGATAATTACATAATCTTTCTGATATTCCTTTAAATAGTTTTATAACTCTTCTTCGGACTCGGACGATCATGAAGGGAACCCGTGTCGAGCGGAGAGATAGAAGGACAAAAGGTGAATTGAAAAAAAAAAGAGATAGAGATGTGTAAAGTGACGTAACGTTAATAAATAAGTACTGGTAAAGAGAATGAGAAAGTACTCCCTCTCGTGTTCCAGATTAAGTGAAAAATGAGGTTTCTGAATTGAGTATCACATGTAAGGTATTACTGACTTGTCTGCGTCCAAGGAAAGGGTCTATTGAGTGTCTGAGACCTTTTCTGGAGTGGGTCTTCCACTGTAATTTGATCTAGGAATAGACGAAGGTCAACAATAAGGTTCCGGGTAGGTGTCGTTTCGTACGGACTGGTAGGACAACCTTACCGTAGTAAGGGAGGGAGGGAACAGGTAGTGTGACCAGAGGGAACTTGTGTGGGGGGAGGGAACAGGTTGTGACAGAAAGGGAAGGCACAATACAGAAAGAGGAATCATAAATAGTGGTGGATTGTACCATAACAACGACAACAAATCAGTGATTCAGCATCGTTGAGAAATCGTTGGGGTACCTGACATTGGATGGTCGTAGGCGACAGGCACCCTAAAGGGTCCGTTCTTATCACCTCACCCAATGGTAAGGAAGAGGTCCCCTAGAAGTATTGGGTCCCTAACTTGGGTTCAGAGGACGTAACCGTCCGTCCAAGAAATGGTAACTTAGTGGACCCTTCGAGCGATTGCACCATATGTGTGCTGATTGAGTAGGGAAACCACGAACAGAGAGAAGTGATCCTATAGTTGGTTTACTTCTGACTCTATACACAGACAAAACAGGTGACGAAATAGGGGTCTCGGATTTTGTCCGGGACCATATGTCCTCTATAGGTCAACTATAAACATCTTATTTACTTACGGTACATGTTTTAATACCGCTCTTCGTGTCATCTTCCCTTCTCGTCGTACCGAGACGAGATGTTTTAGCTTCTGTAAAAGAACTTATAATAGAACTGCTGGTTCCTCACTTGAGTTCTATTATGAGACTCTGTCAATACTCGCCCTCAGAAAGTATGACTGACGACTCACGTCCAGAGTAGTCTTGGAATCAACAGGGAGCGTCTGTTAATTTACTTCCCTTACCACTCGTAGAAAAGTAATTTAGTGACTATGTACAACTACAAACCATCTTTGGTTGTGTTATCACTTTTCGTTAATAGGAAGTTCTTTTTTCAGTATACCGTTTTGGTTATGTTATAACATTTCATTAATTGGAGGTTAATTTTATTTAATTAAATATAATTTTTTCTTTATATGAACTGTAAATTTTTTATTATTAATTAATCTTTTTACGTCTACTGGATTCTCTGGTGTGGGTCGGAGTATTTCCATGAATGTCCGTATAGACGTTCTATTGGACGGCAAGTGGAAATTTTTTGACGAATCTAGGACGGAGAGAGTGTTAGTCTACCAACTTCTTCCGAAATTTTAACATGGGGTGTTTAGTTTCGGTCACACAATCGAACTGTATATGAAGTACGTCTACAATGGTCTATGGGTAAGATCTGTCCCATGTTAGAGGTGTTTCGGGAAAGTCTCGTACACCGAAGGAGGAACGTCAAGGGGGTCCCATTTACCCTACTCTTCGGCTGTCTGAATTGATCGACTCATGGATCCGTTGGCGGACCCTCGTTGTTGTTTTCTGTGTAAACAAAATCTGGTAAGCGAGGAAAGCCGTTATACTTCGATTACACTGGATTCTTTTCGACTCTTCTTGTGACCCCTCGTAAAGACAAGTTGGAGAGACTTAGCAATACACGGGATAGAATTCTGGCAAGATACCTGAATCTGAGTGCGCCAAAGACGTCCTGTTAGTGAAGATCCTCTCTCTCTCTCTCACACGTACACACGTGCGCACACACGTACGGAGACACACACCACCCCACAAGGTAGAACTCGAATTTTAGTAAGAACCGAGTTGCGGTCAGGGATACCTCTCGTTGTTTACAAGTCATTACAGAGTTTTTGGAGTTCACAAAAAAAAAGGTATTCCATTTTGTTTATATATCACCAATTATATCCAATCGGTACTACATCGTAAAATCATATACCCAAGTTTAGGACCGTAACGGTAAAATGGAGGTCACACTGGAATTCATACATTAAATTGGAAAAACTTTGAAAAAGACGAATCGATATTTAAACTATTATTTTATTTAAGTCACATCCTAACAACCTTCCAATTTACTCTCTTATGTGCAATCTACAAATCGTAGTACGGACATTGTGTCTTCGTATGAGTCATTACCAGGCGATATTACCATAAAGACAGTACCTTTCTTGTTGATTGAAAGGAAGAAAGATCTTTAACTCGGAATAAAACAACACTTCTACCCTAACTCTTTCCAGGTATCTGGAAAGATCAGTGATAGTAGACAAGTAATGTCGGTGGAGTGGTTGTAAACCCTTAGACTTGTATTCTTACGTAACAAAGTATAAAAGAACAATTTAATACCATTAAATTGTGTCCGCACCGTGATAGAAAGTAACATAACGTAATTAGTACATATAAATATGAAAATTCTATTCATAGTCGTTAATAAGGTTTGTTCTTATTTGGAGGGGTCTTAGTATGACAATGTTTGTGTGTACATGTGAAAATCGTACCAGGTAGAGTCGTTGACTGTCAATTAATGACCGTGGGTCGATAACTGTCAAACAACCTTTACTTACGTCTCGTATATACTTCAGAGAGAAACATTACTTTTTACATACGAAGACTCCAATTACATCTACTCTTACAGGATAACATGGTTCTAATAGTTTATACACTTTTCTTTAACTGTTTCCTTTTCTGTCGAGAACAAGAAGTGTTATCGTATACGTTTAAACTTTCTGACGAGTGAAAATACTTCTGTGTGGAGTAACGAAAGATTAAAGAAGGGTCTTTTTGTCGGACCCTTACATTCCACACTGCCGTACTGATCACTATAGATTAATAGTGTTCGACTTGTGTACCGGGCAGTGACTCATAACCCAGTTAAGAGTAAAGATTTAGTTAATCGTTTCGTTACTCTTCTTTCGTAGTTTATTGACTTATAAGAGACCCAGGTGTAAATCGGTTCTCATATACCGTACCGACTCTTAGTGATTGTCAATCGTGGACACATAAATCGAACATTTGTATAAACTGCGACACAAACATGGAAAGAGACCAAAACCGGAAAAAAAGGACCCACACCCCCGTCCCACGCCTAACATCTTACTATAATTATTCGACGAGGACATTTTGACACACTATTAAACTCAACCACGATGGTGGCTCCCGAGACCGCTGGACTACATTGTAGAGGGAGATTGTAAATATCGAAGGACCCCTTAGACGACCCGAAAGACTGTGACGAGGTAGGACGAGGTCTCGAGAACGACACTGGGAGAGAATCTGTGTAGAGATACGTGACTCGTCTTTCTTTTCGGTCTTCAGTTCCTTAGTGAAGTACCATCGAAAGTATACAAAGTCTCTGACATTGTACGTGTCGAGATCCATGTTAACGAAGAATGATGGATTTAGAGAGTGTAAAAAGGTCCTCTATGACCGTGTCATTTAGAGAGGTGGGACTCTGTTCCCTCTCGGGACCCGTTTTTCGGTCTTTAAAGGGTAACAAACGGTATACTGTCTTAAGAGACAAATCAAACCCGAAAGATCGTTAAACACCGCTACGGTACTAAATAAGTATAAAAATTTAATTATCTGAAATAAAAAATCTCGTCAAAGTCTAAATACCTCTTTAAATAGTCTGTCATACTGAAAGGGTATATAGGAGAGAAACGTGGGGGTCAAAGGGAATAATAATTACATGACATAATCGCATCATATGAAGAATGTTGAGTATTCGGTCGTGACAATAAAACAATAACCGATTTCAGGTAACTACAAATGTAATCTGAAGTGACATAACATGTGAGACACGTAAAACTTTTCACATATTACTGCACAGGTGATAATATCATAGAATGTCCTGTCAATTAGTGGGATTTGTAGGAGACTTCAGATAAGTGGAGAGACGAGGAAGTGAGGTAGAAGTGGATGTCTTTCGTAGACGTAAGAAGTCCAGACGTGGTTTGGGTGGAAAAGGGTCCTGTGGAAGGGACCGCGAGACAAGTGTTATCCGAGATTTCGATGGCGAAGGGTTATTAGGTATGAAAGAGAAGTACCATATAGAGTACTAATAATAAAGTACCATTAGCTAAACTTAAATAGGGTGAGAGATCTGTCTAACAGAGTACTCCCAGTCTAAAACATACATAAAATGAGTGACGAAATAAGAATCTCGGGTAGTGTTACTAACCCGTAAAATCCTTTAGTCATTCATGAATAACTCATTTACTTATCTATTGTTTGTATATTTATAATATGAAGGTCTATCATTGGTATTTAATTTTTGTTTTAGAAATAGTCACGTGATGAGGTTTGTCTTTATATATAATAGGTCTTTCTGACTGGGGAAAATTTACTGAGGTCTTTCAACTATAGTCAGTGTGTATCGACGTATATGTGTGGTGATACATATTTTATTGTTGTGTCTGGATGACATACCGTGTCCCTCGATATCAGTTATAGAACATTAGTTTATATTAACGTTTCTTATACATTCCTTGTGTGTGTGTGTATATCTATACAATATAGACTTGGTGAACCGACGTATGGACTTTGATTCCGTTGTAACATTTATTTGATACGATTCAGTGAAGTCAGCACAGGCTGAGACACGCTGGGGTCTCTACCGTCGGGTGGTCCGAGGGGGTAGGGACCCTAAGAGGTCCGTTCTTGTAGAGGTCCGTTCTTGTGACCTCACCCAACGGTAAAGGAAGAGGTTACGTACTTTCACTTCTCACTTCCACTTCAGCGAGTCAGCACAGTCTGAGAATCGCTGGGGTACCTGACGTCGGACGGTCCGAGGAGGTAGGTATCCTAAAAGGTCCGTTCTCATGACCTCACCCCACGGTAACGGAAAACGGTTAGTTGATATGAAGTTATATTTAATACACACTTACATACACAGATATGCAAACACACATACTTAAACGACTGAACGGGTTGTCGACTGTTGTACATATAGAAGACCTGATATCTGTCTCACTATACGGGAAATACAGGGTCGAAGTCAGATCCGACTGGATCCTGATGACTTAGTTCCGAGGACAACGATCTGTGTAGGCTTTTACTCTGGTTTTCCTTCTAAATAGGTCCAAGAGAGTCTGACGTAGGATTAAGAAGGAAGTCACTACTGGGTCAGTTATAGGTAGGTAAAGGTAAAACTTTACAGGGGCAGATGGTGGTTTAAACTCGTGCGGACTCGAGGTGGTGTGGGACGGGTACGGCGGCAGTGTCGTGAATGTTTCAACATAATTTTAACAAACGACTTTACATACAGAGAGTGCAAACTAACGTTCGAGTGACTCCCGTACTGGGACAAGGTAATCGGAGATTTAAGGTTCACAGATAAGATACCTGTATCGTTAGGTGTAAAAAGTTTACTTACTTGGTCCTTACATGTTACTGGTATACATGTTATTCATCTCACATCACAATATGTATATAATTTTCGGTCTTCAGGTGACCCTTTCTAACTCCCGTCCCCCTATTCCCCCACTGTCTCCTACTCTACCAAACTACCGTAGTGGTTGAGTTACCTGTGCTCAAACGTGTTTGAGACCCTCTACCACTTCCCGTCCCTTCGGAACGTACGACGTCAGGTACCGTAGTGTTTCTCAACCTGTGTTGAATCACTGACTTGTTGTTGTTATTTCTTTAGGTGTGATAAAAATTTTATGGTATAGTACAGGTTGTGACGGAGACCCCTTCTTGACTGTAAATAAACTTACAGATGATACATGGTACGACCCAAGACAGTTATAATGGAACAAAGTAGAAATATTATCGGACAGTTTCATCTGTGTTAGTGGAATAAAAAGTCTTCTTCTTTGTACTTAAGTCTCCTACCCCAATATGTAAATTCTTTGTAGACTGCGATTGCAACGGAAAGGACGTGACTTTCTGATAATAAACTTCTCTTTTTATAAGTATTACCCTCTTAGGTACCTCTTCCTTCTATTTCCCTAGAGACTAATTCTCAGTTTTCATTGGGAGGGGTACGTTTTGAAGTAACTAGAGTCTTGTGTTTCAGAGTGAGGTAGGGGGACTACCAGGGACTGTTCCGAGAGACATAGATTCGTTTCTCTTGAGTACGGTGGGATGTTTGGGACCTTCCGGACAGGACCGTCCTAAAAGGATCCTGACGTACTGTAATCTTTACAGAATTGGATCCTAAGGACAGTTTATTAGGAAGGTTTCAACACTAATCAATTCCCGTAAAAAAAGGGACTTAAAGAACTTGTAAAAGTAAAATCATGTTAAATAACTAGAACGGTTTATCTAAAGTAACCGGTTATTTTGATAAATCGTTATTATAAATATTACATACACACGATTCTACGAGTCAGTACAGACTGAGAAACGGTAGTGTATCTGACATCGGACGGTCCGAGGAGACAGGTACCCTAAAGGGTCTGTTCTTATGACCTCACCCAACGGTAAAGGAAGAGTTCCCCTAGAAGGGCTGGGTCCCTACCTTGGGTACACAAAATACAGAGGTCGTAGTCGTCCGCCCGTCCGTCCACCATGATCGTCCCTTCGTCCATGTGGTCCCTTCAGGTTGTATATATTATCGTCTACTTTTTAAAAAGTAAAGATATCCTAGTTCGTCATGAAACATAATGTAACACAGTAAAGAGACCCACAAATATGTAATAAAAGGAGGAATATAACATTCGAGAAACTTTCGTCCATGGTGTAAGACGAATCGACACATAGGAGTCGTAGATCTTCTCATAGAATTTATATTGTCCACATTTATTTTCAGACAATAACTTATTACTTCTCCATATATAATCGGAAGGTAGACAAGGACTTCCAAGACCTTTCGAAGTAGTTTCGTTGTGTGAAACTCCACTTATTAAAAAGGGTAATATGTGTGTGTGTGTAAACACATACACACACACATTTGACTCTAAATCAAATAACCCTCCCGACCTTGGGTGTAAAAGACTGAGAGTCAGGAGAGACAAACGTCAAATTCGTAGAACCCCCACCGATCACCCACAGTATATACTATATGGAACTTTCACTTTCACTTCAACGAGTCAGTGCAAGGTGAGAAACACTGGGGCACCTGACATCGGATGGTCCGAGGAGGTCGGTACCCTAAAAGGTCCGTTCTTATGACCCCACCCCACGGTAAAGGAAGAGGTCCCCTAGAAGGGTTGGGTCCCTAACTTGGGACCAGAGGACGTAACGTCCGTCTGTGAAATGGGAGACTCGGTGGTCCCTATATGGAACTCTCGGGTCGTTTAAGATACTCTAAAAAGAGAAAAGTCTCTTTTACTCTTTACGACGGTAGATATATATGTACTATGAGAATCTGTGTTATTGTTCACTTTTAATTTTTCGACCTTTATCGGTTCAAAAACACCTATCTATAATTCTAAAGACCCTCAACTGGGGTGTCCTGACGTCTACAAAAATGACGAACAGACACAATGTATTGTCGTCTCCTCGCAGAGTCCTTGATCTTATTTGCAATAATAACGTTTACAAATACCAAGACTCTTCGAGTCCCCTTAATTATGTGAAATGTCTTCCGTTGACCGAAGAGATTCTTGTTTTACGTAATTCCTTTCTTTTCACGTCTTTTATTCTCACGGCAATTGGTTAGGATGGCTGGGGATGGAATCTCCAAAGGAGTGCACGATTTAGTCCGCAGAGGACTACGGGCACACGAGACGTAAAGATTCTGTGACCCACTTATTACAAATCGTTTCACATCACACTTCTGGTGACCCTTATATGTTCTACTAAAAATACATGAATGACTACTTATGAAAACAAAGTTGTTAGTAAGTAACAAAATACCAATGGAACACAAATAACCTACCGTAGTGACTGAGTTACCTGTACTCAGACTCATTTGAGACCCTCAACCTATACCTGTCCCTCCGGACCGTACAACGTCAAGTACCCCAGTGTTTCTCAACCTGTGTTGACTCGCTGACTGGACTTGACACAAATAATTTTACTGACGTAAGAAGGTAAATGTCTTCATTTCGTTGAAGAGGAAGATTTTAGGAATAAAGTCACATTTTCACCAAACTAAGTCTTTGTCGTTTCTTTAATAAAGACTATTTACTTTAGTAGCACTGACTGTAAAATCCTTTGCGATCTAATGCTTATTCAACTGGTTTCCTCAGAATAGAAAGTTGAAGAAAACGTTTTATTTTCCGGGAGAGTCAACACAAAGGAGTTGATCGTTTGGACTAAATTTAAACTCTGATAAACTTAGTGAAGAAAATCACCGTGGTTCCGATCTTTGGATTTTGTTTTCAAAACACTCAATAATGAGATTTTTTGGGTGCTACGAACCATCTCATCCACGATTTATTCTCGTCGGTTAATACATAAAAATTTCTCGGGCACAGACTACTAAATATGTCTTTTAACTTTTGTCTAAGGTCTCAACATTAACTATCATACACCCTTCGTCTACCGACACGACACACTGGTCCCTCTCTGTAGTATCTACCTCAAATCAAAGTGATTTAATTTTCTATTGTTGTACCCGAAGGGTCCATCGGATCACCATTTCTTAGACGGACGGTCGCGTCCTCTGGGTACTCTGTGCCCAAGTTGGGGACCCAGCCCCTCTAGGGGACCTCCTCCCGTACCGTTGGGTGACGTCATAAGAACTACCCTTTTAGGGTACCTAGGACCGTCCGATGTCAGGTGTCCCAACGTTTCACAGTCTGTACTGAATCATTGACTCGTGTGTGTGTGTTCTATCGTCATATACTTTTATGTAGGGTATTAGAGGATCAGATAATAACTCTAAGACGTAATTTACACGAGTAAGTTTTGTTTAATAGTGACGAAAATACTCAATAAGTGAGATTACTTTAGTAGTAATATATTGAGATTCTCTATGTAATTTAAATCACGATCCAAAAAATTTGTAACTATAAGTGGTGTCAGAGTGGGGACAGAGTGCCCGAAAACGAAGTAAGAAGGGTTTTATTGACAATGAAATTGTCACTTTACTTTAGAGAGTCGAAGGGACCGCGAGACACCAGTCATTTGTCGGACTTTTACATCTACACGACCGTAAGGTAACACGACCTTTTGCTTTATTTTCGTTCAAGAGTCCTGTGTGTGAAAGGTACGGGTAATCGAACAAGTTAAAACGTGCTCATTTTGAAAGTAACACGGGGCACAGTGAGGAGTGGACGAAGACAGGTGCGGCCAGTCGAAACAAAGGTGTGTCGTCAGAGCAAGGGGTCTGGGACGCGGTTCCTCTTAGACCCTCCTCCAACCCAAGAGGAAGGGAAATTGTCCATTTGTCCCAGATTTTACACAGATGACAGGGGTGTGGGTCATAAGCCACATACTTCTGCCGGGTCCCCTAAGTGACTCGACGTGGGAGTGTGAACGTACGTGTGGGTAGACACGCACGAAGACAGAAAGGGGATCGCGTGTTGACCTTATGTCCAGTAGCGAAAAAGTGGGATAAGAGTTTAGACGGCTCAGTACCACAGGTCTACAGTCTGACCCGTCCGCTGTGTCGGACCCCATTACGGTAAGAGGTAGGAAGACTGCGTGCTGGGGGCGTCTGAACCCGCGACGGAGTGTCAGGTCTTCTCCCACGTGAACGTTTTGACAAACTAGTGGTTCAAGTTTTCTCTGTTAGCAATTAATGAAAATACGGATTTCATTGGTATTTCCGATCAAAAGGACACCATAAAGGAAAATACGGACAAAAGGGTCTCATTATCCCGTAAACTCCACGTGAGTCTCAACATGACTAAATCTGTAGGGAACACCAGTGAGATAAATACAGGAATGTTTTTGGACAAGTAGAGAGAATCGGACCCTTGAGTTGCGATATCAAAGATTTGTAGGAAGGTCAAAATTATAGGATATTCTTTATTCCGGGTGGAATTCATACGTATTTTTAATTTTTAAAATCTTTGGTTTTAGTTTTGAAAGGACTTTAGATGGTAAGACTCATTATAATATTTTAAAAGAATTTAAAATCTGAGTATCTGATTGAAGGGGTCCCTAAAACACAAAAGTACACGTCTAACTAGAATGTAGATGGGTTCGAATGTATCCACTTCTTTCTATTCAAGGCTACCGTGACCCTCCGAATAAAAAACAAAAAAGACAGAGAAGGAACCGTAGGTAACCGTTCGTTGATTGACATACTCAGACTCAGTCAAGTTTCTATCTTGTCTGACTAAGGACTTCGAAGTGAGACCTCCGGGGAAAGGTTGTTCCGGTAAAGGAGTTGATTCTGTTGACAATGATGTATCACCTCAACCACAAGGGACGGAAGGAAAGATCGAAAGAATATTTAGACACTCACACTTCTTTCGTCCCAGGGTGAAACGATCGTAAAAGGCACCACCGAAGGTAAACTGGGTGAGTCCGTACAAAGAGACGTCCAACAATTACCTACCTCTTTGATATTTAACAGATTAAGAAAAAGTAATTTAGGGGAACGTACCGTTGTTATATTATGTTGGTACTGTTCTAATCTTATCCGTAAGGTATCACAGTCATCGGTAAGGCAGTCCCCATGTTTTCGTAAATAGTAGTCATATGGTTCTTACTCCATAGGGCCCAATCGTTCTCAGGGCGTGTCGAGGACCGGGGACAGGGTCCCGAGGGTACAATTCCGACACGTCGGAACAACACATCGGAGGTTTAGACAGAGAAGTAGATCCTTCATAATTATCTACGTTATCCTATCTAGTTTGATTTAAGACTCGATAACTCGATGACTTTATTTATTTAACTAACACTTAAGTTCCTAAAATTCTTCTATGGTGATCTCTTTCGCTAGTAAACTTAGTGTCTATAGTACAGATCTATCCTCGGACGTAGAACTTCAAGTTCAAAACTTTTTTTAAATTACAGATGATTCTCTTGTCAGTCACGGGTATTTCTCAACGAAGGACACAAGTCTATGTCTAAAGTTATAGCTACCGAGGAAGCTTCTCACGTCAATAATCGTAAGTGTAGATCCAGAGTCGGAAAAGTGTCCGTCTCAATTTCCAACTAATCTAGACGTACAGGTTGGAGATCTTCATTCAACTTCAGTCCTTACCATAGAAAGAGTCCTTCGGGGTCACAGACTATGGGTCTTCCATAAGTTGTGAATTTACAACTACCTTTTAATTACTTTGAATCTCTGTACATGCGTTTCCGGACCACCCGACGTCAGGTACCCCAGCGATTCTCAGACTGTGCTGACTCGCTGAAGAGAAAAGTGAAAGTACGTAACCTCTTCCTTTACCGTTGGGTGAGGTCACAAGAACGGACCTCTTAGGGTCCCTGCCCCCTCGGACCACCCGACGGTAGATACCCCAACGTGTCTCAACCTGTGCTGACTTCGCTGAATCGTCGTCGTCGTCGTCTCTGTACATTGTATATAATTTGGAGGGAATATACAATTTTCAAGAAAGTGTAAAAAAAAAAGTACTTTTTCGACTTGGAACCTTTAAAGTGTTACCGACATACACGATCTCGTTCTTAATGACAAACATTTAACGCGCACATCAATAGACGGGAGGTGTGGCTATACGGTCATGACTCCACGTAGTATGCTCGTACAGTCGTTGTGCTCTCGACATACCCTCTGAACATGTCTGACAGTATACCGTAAAATAAGGTCCAGGTACCTTTTATTCTACACCTACCCCGTAGAACAGTACTGAAATCAGAGATTGAAGATAGTAGTTCGCTATGATGTCATAGTAGTAGCAAAGCAACGATTCAACATGGACTGAGAAACACTCGGGTACCAGACATCGGACGGTCCGAGAAGACAGGTACCCTAAAAGGTCCGTTCTTATGACCTCACCCAGTGGTAAAGAAAAAGGTCCCTTAGAAGGACTGGGTCCCTAACTTGGGTGTAGAAGATGTAATTGGTCACCTAAGAAATGGTGGTTCGGTGGACCCTTCGGGAAATCTACCCGGGCTAAATTGAAAATAGAGTTTCCTGATAATACCTCTAATTTTAGTGAGTAGTTTTTAGATAATGATTTAACTATAATTATTAATAACAGTTTACTATAGACCCATACAAGAAGAGTATCTTGAATGATGTGATTTTTACTTTCAAAAACGGGTAAAAGGGGACATCCGATATTGGAAGAACTCCCGTTTCTACCAAAATGAGTAGAATCATGGGTTCTCTGTCGTTACTACGAAAACTAAGTACCATACGTTAATTTGTACAAAACTTTCTTTCCAATTTGTTTTACATCCCTGGAATCTAATGAAATCATAGAAAACATACTTAAACGACGTATAGAAACCTTCTAAAGGAAGAGACCTGAAGTCTTGTTTACATAAGTAATAAAATTATTAAAGGTAGTTTGACTTGTTATAATTAATAGTCATTACTTTTAAGTTAATGTTTTCACGGTATATATAAAAAACTAGTCACCATTTGGTTTAAATGAAAATCCTTGATCTTGTATGTAGTGAAATCTTCACCTACAAAGATCTATGAACTATAAAAAATAAATCTTTTTTTGATAAATATACATTTACCCATAAACAGGATCCTAACGCATATATACAAAAAAATTATATTTAAATAAATAAAATTAACCTCCGATTAATGAAATGTTATAACATAACCAAAACGGTATGTAGTTGTACTTAGACGGTACCCACATGTGCGCAAGGGGTAGGACTTGGGCGGATGGTGGAGGGAGGGGTATGGTAGGCAGACCCAGTAGGGTCACGTGGTCGGAGCTCGTAGGACATAGTACGTAGTTTCGACCTGACCGCTAAACAAAGTGTATACTATAATATGTGCAAAGTTGATCGTAACGAATATTGTCATTTTTATTGGACATAGAGGTCCCCATTATCTTACCAATCCCATTTATACAAATCGCTGTACTACATTATAAAACGTCAGTAACTTTAGTTACGTATTCTTTTAATATATTATGTGTCTTTTCATAATTTTTACAATTTTTTCATCTTACGGTTTAAGTATTGATGTTATAAAAACTTTATATGTATAATTTTACTTATTTGATCTTACTGCAACCTTTCACTTTTATCTAAAATTTTTAAGTCAATAAGTCTCTCATCAAATCTTCGTTTTGTGACTCGACAATGTTTGTAAACTTTAGAGTTCCGTAAAATTTTTACAAATTTGAGTACAAAGACATAAAAATGTCACAATAGTAAAATAATAAACATCAAATTGTATCAACATTTTAAAGAAGACTTATGTTTTGTATTCTTATCTCATATTTTTCTAAATAATATATTACTTATCGACCATTGGATTCATAATACAAGGTTGTAAACACGTTATTTACCCATAAATCTTTTACAATATCTTTTTAGTTGTCAGTTTTGGAGTCATTTTACCACAGGAGCCCAAGGACTTAACGTAAACTGTACGAAGGAAAGGATTTAAACGTAATATTATTCTATTATGATAAAATAATAAATAATAAAATAGAATATAATAAAAGTAGATGAAGGTTCGGAAATGAATTTTGACGGGATAGATAACAAACCCTATCGACTCATCGTTTACACAATCACTAACTATCTGATGAGAGAAGTAAAGGTGGTAGACGGAGACATTTACACTTCTACAGACTCAAATGTCAAAAACTAACCAGTTTACCTTGTACTTGTTAACAAAGTGTCAATTTATTGTGTTGTGACATTTAGTTTATATAAAGTTATTTTTAAAAATTACGTTTTATTTATTGTCAGTCACCAAATGTGGTACTAGAAGTGAAGGTGGAGTCTTGTGTCAGTGGGTACAGGGAGACATGAATTACTAGAACTGTAGTAAACAGGTTTTCGAAAGGTACCGAGGAACAACTATTGACCTTCTTTAATTCTGTAAAGCAGTGACATAAGTTCTGGGAAAAGTTACTTTGAGATTATGGATACAAGGGAATAGAGGATGCTTCGGGGTACGGGGTGTGACTTGGAGGGTCCCTTTACGGCGGAGAACCGAGAAACCACTGCGGTAACGACGTGGGTCTGAAGTGAGAAGGAGATTCAAACGTACAAAACTAAGGTCTACAATTAGTTTCACGTCGAGTTTGCGACAGAACAAGTACTTGATAAAAATAACGGTAATTTTCTTTCAAGAGTTAAAGATTGGAAATGTATCTTGACTTCAATTTATAAAGTATCATAAATCGTGAAACCGTGGGGTGAGATTATGAGAACGGACCTCTTAGGGTACCCGCCTCCTCGGACCACCCGACGTCAGGTACCCCAGCGTTTCTCGACCTGTGCTGACTCGCTGAAGTGAAAGTGAAAAGTGAAAGTACGTAACCTCTTCCTTTGTCATTGGGTGAGGTCACAAGAACGGACCTCTTAGGGTACCTGCCCCCTCGGACCACCCGACGGCAGATACCCCAGCGTGTCTCAGTCTGTGTTGACTTCACTGAATCGTCGTCGTCGTCGTGAAACATGTAACAATAAAATTATAGAAAATGATCTGATAATCAAGGACCTCATATTTGGGGTTACAAACGAAATACATTGGTAGTGACTTAACCTTGATCATGGAAAGAACCGTATACCGTTTATTCAAGTCTAATATTTTTAGGGTGATGTTTACCAAGAGTACGTCGGCAGTTGGTCTAAGGGGTTCACGATTGTCCATTGTATTCGTTCATATTAAAAGTTCTGGTCCCTTGACTGAAGTTAAGATTTGACTATTCATCAGATGACTCAAAAAAGTTACAAAAATTTAAAGCGGTGATTTCTGGAAAGACACCTGTTCCTAGGCCAGAATCCTAGTATATGTCGTAAATTAACTATGCGGTGGGTTGAAAGGAAATACGGTCTAGAAGTTAGAAGTTAAAAAAAGTCAGAAAATAAAAACTACAGACAGTGAAAACTTCTTATGACCGGTCAGTAAAACATCTTATAACGAGTTAGACCCAACCAGACGTAGAGAAGGACTAATTTAAATCTAACGCATAAAAACCATTTTTACGGTGTCTCCAATAAAACTCGGGAGACTCCCCTGAAATAGTTCTCCGTATACTATAACTATGCAGAGTAATAATTACCACAAGTAAAACTAGTGAACCAACTCTACTAAAAACAGATCAGAGAGGTTATAGTTCAATAATAAAGGAGGACCCATTATCGATTCATATAACATCTCTCTATGAAAGTCTTATACTTTTATAGGATAAAGAGTATTGTGTGTGCAAAATCGTAGATGACTACTATGTACGGATTTTGTTATAATGATACTACAAATAGTCTACCACTAAAAAAAAAAGATAAAAGTAGTGAAAGTTGTGGTGATTAAGTTTAAGATGGTAGTCCTTATAGAAAGGTAGAGTGGGGAATAAATGAGTATAAATTAGTAAATTAAGATAATAAGAGAATACTTATAACGGGTAAATTATAAAAATATCTTAATTTATATACAACCTTGTCGTGTGTGTGTGTGTGTGTATATATATAATCTTTTATATACCAATCCTAAGTCTACCCATGACAAGAATTACAAGGATATAAAGTTGAGTAAGTAGAAGTTTCATTAGGGTTCTGCATTCATCACATGGTGGAAGGGAAATTTCTACTCCTTTAACTCTGTGTCTCTTAAATATATAGAACGGGTTCAGTAAGTCTCAATCCTAATCTTGGAGTCGTCTGACCGAGGTCTCGGGTACCAAATTTGGTTTTATTTATGTAAAGGGGATTATTCCGAACCACTCTTAGTCTCCTCAAAAGAAAAAGAGAGAGAACAGTAAGTGCACAGATATCGGTGGTAGTCACTCATGTTTTCAGGACGACCCTAGGGTCTGAGTACCCTGGTTCTCTCTCTTAAACGAGTGTTCCTACTCCCTGAACCTTTAATCTTCTCTTTTAGATCGACAGGTCCGTCCAGGATCGTTCCTACCCTTTCGTTGTCTCTGGGTCGTCTCTCACTAGAGTATCACAGGGTTCGTAACAGACAACCATCGTAGAAGGAATGGGTACGAGCGACGGTGTTGACCAGTCGTCACACATGGACCCGCGACCCTCTTACCGGTGGGGATGCCGTCGATGACTCAGTCTGGATCTCCCGTCTGGCTGTCGACCCTTTGATCCGTTGTCGGTGAATGTGAATTCTCCTCAAGGCACCATTCGTTATTTTCTTATAAATACTACTTTTCTTAATTATAGGTTTAGACCTTATTCCGATCAGGTTTGGTCCACTCTAGTCACCAGACCCTATAGTCCGTTCGTCAGGCCGTGTGACCTCTCATCTCCTACTTTCATCCTAAAGTCAGGGAGTGAACCCGGCCGGGTCCTTTTCTTTTCCTTGTAACGTTGAACCTCTGGAGTGTCGGAAGTTCCGTGGACAAAGACCATCCACGGTGTCGTCAAAGTATCGGTCCCGAGTCGAACACCACTAACCTGAAGTGTGACTTGAAGAAAACCACCCCGACTCTGACGACTGCACGACTAACGGAGAAGGTCCTTTTACAGAGTTCTTGACCTGTATCAACTTGGATAACTACCCGGAGAGCGTAAGTAAATAAGAATGTAAGTACGTAAGTCAGGTGCAGTTCACGGATGTCTAAGTACTTATTTACGTCCTTTATCTGGTACTAGTTCTGAACTAGACGTAGGAGTCTTTTGACTATAAGATCGCTGTCCACGAGGTCCTTATTTGTGCCTCATATGTGTCCTCCCTTGTCTCCGAGTTTGGACACCACCACACAGACCCATCCTCCCAATTGTCTTCTAAAGTGTTTCCTTTGTCTAAGTCGAGACTACTATTAGTTCCGTCTCTTCGACTCTGTTCGTGGGTGTCTTCGTGTATGAACAATATTTACGTTTCTGTAATTTTGTTATACTTCACGGGTTCTACTGTTGGAGTCATTTCCTTATAGTAGTTGGGTGGGGGTGGTGGAGACTCCTCGTGTAAGTCGAGACACTTTACCTTCCTTCCAATCCGATACTGTCTCCATAAATATCTTATTTCGTACCGTGGTTTACTGCAAACGCATTGGGGAAAGGATTAGTGTCCCTAGTCTCGACGTTTTCTAGATCCGTCAGTACCTCAAGGTAGAGACTAGTAAAGATTAAGATCTGTTCCATCATATTATTAATAAATGTAAACGTATTATGAAATATTTCGTGAAAGTATTGGTAAATAGAGTAGACTAGAAGTGTTGTTAAAACACTCTATTCGCCTTTGTTAGAATAATTTTAGGAGGAAAAGGTCTTCTCCTTTAATTTCCTCGATCTTTTAAGTTACCGATACCCTCCTTTTTAATCCTTCATCTAGGTTCCACCGTAGTTCCAAAGATTACAGAGTAGGTCATAGAAGAGGTATTTTAGTCGAGGAGGTTAAACGGTCAATTAGTTCCCCGTCGAGTATGAAACTTTACCTCCCAGACTACAAGACAAGTCGTTGAGGGGTAGATAGATGGTAGAGGGGAACTACCTCCCAGTACTCTTCCCCCTCATTATCGTAGTATGTCTCTTTCAGAAAGTTTCCCACTCGGTAGACCTTGTGGATAGACTCGAAGAGAAGTTCTTAAATACCTTATGCACATAATAGGACTGACGTAGGACCTGAAACTCTGTGACCCCCACACTGCTAACCTAAAAAGTTGTTCGAGTATACCCTTAAAACTACGTGTGACTTTAAACTCTTGACGAAGATGTCTCTAAATCTTCTAGACAGGAGTCTTTAGAAGGGGTGGGTAGTCTTATCTACCGTCCTGTTTCCACCCCTCCTCCGTGAGTCGGAGATAACGTCCCCAGAACCGAGGAAGTGTTTAAGATAGCTCGGAAAACAAAACAGAGAATTTTTTCTTTTGACTCCCGAAGGGACCACCAGGTCACTACTTCTTAAACGGAACAATACGTCCCCTGTGCCCAAGCTAGGGACCGGGCCCTTCTGGGGTGCATGGAGTCTCGTCGATACGTGTGTCCGGTGTTGATGACTCGAGTGCGCGACGTCGATGACTGCGGGCGTACGAGATCGCGGACACGAACCGTTGTTCTAATCGGTGAAATTGTTCTTCGACCGTGTGACGTTGATCTCTCGGCCGGGGCGAACGACATTGATCTCTTTCGGGTGTGCATCGTTGTTTCTGGTCGTGTCGTTTTATTTTTTATGTACTTTTAGAAATTTTCAAGACTACTCTACCTACTTTGACCTCGGCTAATATGTCTCACTTCATTCGGTCTTTCTTTTTGTGGTTATGTCATATGATTGTGTATATATACCTTAAATCCTTCTACCGTTACTGCTGGGACATACGTTCTGTCCCTTTCTCTGTGTCTACACATATTGCCTGAAAACCTGAGTCTCCCTCTCCCTCTCCCACCCTACTAAACCCTCTTACTGTAAGATTGTACATATGATAGTACATTCTTAACTTAACGGCCAGATACAGACTACGTCCTATGTCGTACGAACCTCGACCACGTACCCCTACTTGGTCTCTCTACAATACCCCTCCCTCCACCCTCCCCCCAAGTACAAACCCTTGCGTACATTCTTAATTTCTAAAATTTTAAATTTTTTTTTTTTTTTTTTTGAACACTACATTGACCGTACGTTGTGACACATACAAATTCCACGTGGTGTGAAATTAACCTACGTAAATATATACCACTATACTAATGGCAGTAGTGTAATCGATTGTGGAGGTAGTTCAGTGTATTAATACAAAGCATCACTCTTGCAAATTACTTCCTGTATTGAGTAATAGCAGTGGCTATTAGTGTCACGAGACGTAATCCCTAACATAAAAAGAAGACTGAGATACAGACATGGGAATCTGGTAGTAGAGGGGTTAAAGGAGTAGGGGGTCGGGGGTCATTGGTGGCAAGATGAGATAAAGATTTCCAAGTCGAAAAAAACTAAGGTCATTCACGGTCGTATATTATAAACAGAAAGACTGACTAGAGTGAATCGTATCACGGGAGTTCCAAGTAGGTACAACAAAGTTTACCGTCCTAAAGGAAGAAAAAGCACCGACTTATTATCAAGTAGTATATAGATATATATGGTGTGCAAAAAGTAGGTAAGTGGACAATTGGTCGTGAATCCAACGAGGGCTTCGAACCGCTAACACTCATTTCGATGTTATTCGGACCTACGTCTATAGTAAGACTAGGAGACAAGAATTAAGGACTTCTCTGTATACTTTTGTCCTACGAACGATACGTTGTGACAAAATTCTTTCCAGAAGATCCGAGAGGAAGATTATTCTGACGGTGGGTAATTTGGGATGAAAATGTCTTTGAGGTATAAATGAGGACGTACCCGATGCTGTAGTCTGGGTTTCAAAAGTCCCTTCTCCCACTCCTTGGTAGAGTGGAAGGGGTGTTCTGAGACTATCATTCCTTTATACGTTTCGAGACTGCTTTGGGGGTTTTCTTTTGTCAGTGGGTTTGGAGGTGACAAACTGAGTCTTAGACGCATTGTGTTGTCTAAAGTGTTAAATTTTTTCTCAAAAATCATCGTGTGTATTTTCGAAGACCCCCTCTTTTCTCATCACCCGTCTACTATTAAACTATTGGACTCAAACAATCCATAATGGGGTGAAATCGAAAGTTCATAGACTCTGTACGTGAAATAGAGGGCACCTTTTGCCAGACGATGTGTTGACGATCTACGAGAGTAACCATTACGGTTTCGGACCCAGTAGGGGTCTTAAAACTGGGCGTTACCACTGGAGAAGCTCATGTAACAGCAAAAGTAAAACGTCCGAACGGGTCAGACCCGTCCGAACGTCCACTGTCACTTTCTCTCTACTAATGTTTCGGAGCCATTCCGACACCCGGTAAGACGGTTCTACGTTTAATAGTCACTTGTGTTGTCGGACAGACCTTCTCCGCGTTCCGTTCCTTTTAGTGTAACGTAGTATAGTCTTTGGATTGTTGTTGAAAGGTGTTGATTAGTGATTGGTTTTTACCGTCTAACATCGGGGTCTACGTCGTCTCTGAAGATTAATCAAGGTCTACTAACTGGTGTGTGTGACTAAACTCGTATGTACGATCTTCCTTGACGATAATTAACAGTCACCATTACCTCGAATATAACTGATCAACCCGTTTATAGTTTTCGTTTTAAGTTCCACGAAGTTCCTTTCTAACTTTACTATGACTTCTGACCACTTGTTCTGTCGACGAACGTCCAGACAGTTTACTTGTAATTATACTCTTTGTACGATCATTTCAGAGAAGTTATAGCATTAATGTTTTCCTATTATTCGTGCATGGGAGGTAAATGTTTCCAGACTTAAATATTTAGATCCTGGTCTCAATCTATTTCAAGGTGGAGTCAGATCGTCTTTCGGTTTACTCTCGTTAAACTAAATGTAATTTATAAGGGTTGACTTATTATAATTACTTTCCGGTCTCCCCCCCTTTTTCCGTCCTGTTCTTTTTTACTATGACTCTGAATTATCGTTACGTAATGTTTGTCTGTCTCTCTGTAATTGTCGGTCTGTAAGACACGTCGTTTGGTAATAAATACTGTTCCAGTGGAACCGATATTCATCTATAAGTCGTTGGTAACTCAATATCCGGTCACCTCTGGACTTTTTAATGTTTTAGGTAGGGGAAGTAAAAGGTCGAAGATGTTGACCTCGGGTCCTTATTCCTTACCTTCTCTGTCCTTCTTTGATTGTTAATAATTCATAGATAGTACCTTTTCACGTCTAGAGAGACGAAAAAGGTCTGGGGTGGGTAAGTTAGGGGTATATTCGGAACTGTCCGTACGCAGTGACAGGGTCCCGTGTTTTCTCCTTTGGTTCCGAAGTTTCTTCACCACCTCGAGGAGGACCGTGAGGTGCGACGGGACGTCCTACGTTGGTGCAGACCGGGTAAACCACTTGGGCACGGTCACGAACCGGACTTGAAACCGTAGTCCTCACGCGAGTAAGAAGTGGGCCCTTAGTCGGGTATTTTTAAGACAGTCTCTGTGAAAGATCTTAGAGTTTTTATCGCAAACCCTTTTAGAATTTTCACACTCGTAGACTGTCGGTAACCCAAAATCCTGTTCCAACAACAAGCCAGTGATTCAGTACAGACTGAGGGACTCTGGGGTACCTGACGTCGTGTGGTTCGAAGGAGTAGGAAGTGGTAGAGGGTCTCAAATTAGTTTGAGTGTAGGTAACCTAACCACTATGGTAGGTTGGCAGAGTAGGAGACAATGGGAGGAGAGGAGGGAAGTTAGAAAGGGTTGTAGTTCCAGAAAAGGTCACTCAGTCGAGAAGTGTAGTTCACCGGGTTCATAACCTCGAAGTCGTAGTCAGGAAGGTTACTTATAAGTCCCAACTAAAGGAAATCCTAACTGACCAACCTAGAGGAACGGTCAGGTTCCCTGAGAGTTCTCAGAAGAGATCGTGGTGTCAAGTTTTCGTAGTTAAGAAGTCACGAGTCGGAAGAAATACCAGGTTGAGAGTGTAGGTATGTACTGATGACCTTTTTGATATCGAAACTGATCTGTCTGGAAACAGTCGTTTCACTATAGAGACGAAAAATTATACGACAGTTCCAAACAGTATCGAAAAGAAGGTTCCTCGTTCGTAGAAAAGTAAAGTACTGACGTAAGTGTTATAGATCCCTAAAACCTCGGGTTCTTTTATTTTAGACGATGACAAAAGTAACAGACGGGTAGATAAACCGTACGTCACCACCCTGGTCTCCGGTACTAGAATCAAAAATCCTGTCCCATTGAAGAATGATGAACTCTTATCAGAGTACAGATACCCGTTTAAATCTTATTCGTTCGGGTTATCTCATGGAACTAATTATTTCGACCGAGGGTGACTGACTTATGGTTGATATGCGAACCGAGATATTATCGTTAAATGAAAATGATTATGGACTATCATAGTCATCATAATCCGGAAAAACGACTACTTTTTTTTTTTAGTTACATAGTCTCTCACAAATTCACTAAACGTGTTCCAGTGTACCAGTTCTTCACCGTTTCGGTCCAAAATATAGGACCAGATATCCGGGGTTTCGGGACTAAAACGAAGAGATTGGCGAGTCTAGAGAACTTTAAGGGACTTAGAGGTGACTTAAGGATATCGTAAGAGTCAGACTTATTAAGTTAACCTAGAACTGGTATAATATATAGAACAATATATTTGGAAAGGTTCCAAAAAGAGACACCGTCGGGACACAAGGGTTCTTCTACCGTTTGAGTCTATGGAGAAATATAAGGGTTGTGTATCCTACCATGGAGTGTATGAAGACTGTATCGGGTATAATCCTCACTATACGAGTCAACAAGTCAGTTTGAAAAACGTTGGGGCACCTGACATCGGACGGTCCGAGGAGACAGTTACCCTAAAGGGTCCGTTCTTATGATCTTATCCAACGGTAAAGGATGAGGTCTCCGAGAAGGACTGGGTCCCTAACTTGGATGTAGAGGACGTAACCGTCACTATGGTCACCGTTTCCTAACGATATCAGTTCGAGACCCGTCTCAAGGGTCGTAGATGGGAGTTGGGACCCAAAAAATAAATCGACTAAAGGAGGGTACGACTCTTGACAGGTTTCGTAAGTTCTCCTTTAGTGAGAATTGTTCAGATCTCCTTCACCAACTACCCATTTGGCATCACAGACTATTATAGGTCAACTGGGTCCTGGACGGAAACGGATATTTGTGGGGTTGGAAACACCCTTTTTACCGTTGTCCTCGGTCCACTGAAGTTGACTGACTTAGAGGGTTTACTAGGACAAAATTTTTCTGAACATTGGAAACAAATAAAGGAAAGGAGAGGAAAGAGTATTCGTATAGTGTAAAGAGAGTTGAAGAAAAAAGGAAACGTCTATGAGGTGTTGGGTCTTAGGTCAGATCTCCTTTTCGGTCGCTGTTACTCGAGACCAGGGGCCCCTTCCGTTGTCTTGAATTCTTTTGTGAAGTTTTACCTCTTCGTCGTCTCTCTAGAAGGAGACGATTACTCTGGTTTTACCTTTTGACATTCATCTATTCGTGGATTACCGTGGTTTAGTCACCAGATTCTCGTTCCTTGTTATTGTCAATCCTTATCTAAATTTAAGTCTTATTTTAGTTCAAGTAAAACTCTTTGTTCGAACTTCTCTTTGAAGGAACTTAATTCACTAAACTTTCTAATATAAGAGGAATGAAACCAAAAGGTGATCCTAATCTTCGTCTTATAAACTTCCTTTACTATCAAAAGTATTTAAAAGGAAAAGGAGAAATCAGAACGTATGTTTTTAAAACATATTAAACTGGGACTTTATAAGTTTATAGGATTTTCATTAATATAAAAAGATCGGAACTAGTTTTACCCATAAGAATCGAGATTATAAACTATACGAATTACCCAAAATTATATACAATTTATTCTGAAGTTCAATGGATCCACTTAACTTTAGACAACTTGTCTGTGGATGACAAACTCTATTTTAATGGGTTGAGGTGGTGGTCATTCGTATTTTATAACTTTATTTTACTGAAAAGAAAAATTGAAAAATCAACATCTTTCAAAGTCTGTATAAGGTTCTCTCTGTCCTAGTGTATTACTTAGGGGTAAATAGATGGTGACCGAAGTATTGAGAAGTCTTAAAACGGTTAGTAGAACAGGGCGGATTTGATAGAGAGTACAAGATCATAAAGTTTCACTTAGGAACTGTAGTTCCGTAAAATGGACGTTTGTGTAATCATAAAGAAAGATTTTCTATAAAATTTTTAGACATAAAGTGTTATAGTATTAGTATGGATTATTTCATAATTATTAGTATATAATTATAATAAATTATGAATAAACTATAAGTTTTCAACCATTTTGGTCAAAAGTAACACTTTACATCGACCCTGTGGAGACCATACCATTGTACTCTTTAATAGCAATTACACCGGTCCTTATCGGTCTGGGACTGACTCTTCGAAGAAATCAACGAAGGTAAACCCTGTCTTTTATCGAAAGACTGACACAAAGGTGGAACGAAAGAAGAGACAAAAGACTTAGTTACACAAGGATTCAAGATCAATTGGTGACTCCAAACCGAAGGAGCAAAGGCGGTGTGTGAGGACATACTTGTGAACAAGATCTGACGAAGGAACCTAGATCGTAAAGTCCATCGGAACCTAGGACAAAAGAGACCCCTGTTTACTAGCTTACGAGTCAGAGACCGTAATCGAATCCCATTTGTTTAAAACCAAAGAGGGAAATGATGGATACACTGAAACCCTTTAAAAAAATCGGAGAGACACAGAATCAAGGAAGTAGACATTTTACTTTTATTATTATGATAAATAGAGTTTCTCAACAAACTCTTATCCTTTATTGGGTAACGACTCTCGGACCATATGTCATTAGTGAGTTATTTACAACTGGTAATGCCGGAGCAAACGAAGGTCGGAAACGACACTTAAACTATTAAAAGTCTAAGGTAGGTGAGAAGAAACCCGAGAAGTCATCCAAGGTTGTCTGTGGACGGAAAAGAGATTAAGAGTTTTTTGGGAAACTCTATTCACAAAAATAATATACATAAAATTTTAGTCAAAAATTTTAAGGTCTAAAGAATAATATCGGTTTCTCTCAAAGACAATACCGATTTTAATGGTAAAATATATGTAAGTGTATAGTTACGATTAAAATTCGTCTTTCTATATAAATCGTACAGTCGTAAACTCTTACTTCTTACTAACGACGACAACGGTATTATTTTTTAAAATTCACTATTAATTCAGTTCTTTGGATCGGTCTTTTCACGGTTGAAACGATTAGTACAGACAATCTTGGATATAAAAGGGACCTTAAAGGTCCATGTCTCTAATAGGCTAAATAAAAAAAATTACGATATATAAAAAACTTTAAATCTTAAAAAATATCATTTACATGTTAGTCACATTGTGACACTAAGGTATTCGTTTTATGGGAGAAATTATAAAAATTACTCTTTTAGGGTAAACATAAGTGAAAGATAAAGAGTAACTTTGGTGTCCGGGGATTTGACCAAAGGGTAAAGAACTGTTACTTGTTCATTCTGTAGTTTTGAGAAAGGTTCTCTTATCCATGTAACATCTTATGTTGTAGTTTGCAAAGGGTATGTATGCAGGTTCTTCTTCAGAATCACTTCATTGACTTTACTTTGTCATTTTAAGTATCATCCGTCGTTGTCGTCTGGAATCTCACCTCAATTATCGTAACTTACGTCGATCTTTTCCTCTTGAGAAATTTTAGTTATCAGATTTGAAAATGGAAGTCTATGGTTTCTTTCTGTTCTTAAATTTAGATTTCTTTCGTCTTTTCTCCAGTATTTTGAAAACGTATAAAGTCACTTTAACTTTCGTTCTGAGTGATCTCTTTTGTTTACTTTGGTTTTTCGACTAAGAATCTTTTCTGATATTTTTAATATTTGTTCATAAGTTCGATTGGTTATTATCTATTTCTGTGTAGAATGATTGTAGTCCTTACTTTGTCCCTACTATTGACGACTATGGTGTCTATAATTTTCCATTATTTCCTTATAATACTTGTCGACACACGGGTGTTTAGACTATGGTTTCCGTTGTCTTGGTAAAGGAACTTTCTATGTTTGTTGGTTTTAAGTACCTTCAAATATCTTCCTCTACATAAAGACTTATCCAAATACTGATGAATCCTTTAACTTAGTTATTATTGTAAGGGGGATCTTTTCTTCAATGGGTCGGTCTACTAAAAGTACATACGTTCCGACGATATTAAGTAGTGTATTTATCCGATTCCTTCTTTTTAGTACATTAGTGTAATTGACTACGTATTTTTTGAATATTATCAACAATATTTTATATCAACAATACAAAAGAACTAATTAACTGGGAAAACAATAACGTTAAAACAATAAATGAACAAAAATAAATATTTAAACAAAAAAATATTTAAATAAACAATACGTTAAAACAATAACAATTAAAACAATGAATTCTTATTTCTTTTTGAAATACTGATGTCTGGGAAGAGACAGAGAACACTATCGAAAAGTAAATTTCAGATAATATAGACTACATTCATATCGGTTGAGACGAGTGAAAACGAATGGTAAATGTATCTTATAAAAACACAGGGAAACTAAAATCAAAGATATACTTTCTAGTACTTGGTCTATTGATGTTACCACACTGGTGAGTGGATTCCGGTCTGTACGACCTTACGTTTCACTTCACCCGGAATCCTTCGTAGTGATGATTGTTTGGATCACCTCCGTTACCTTAACGTCAACTCGATAAGGTTTAGGATTTTCTACTACGACACTTTCACGACGTGAGTTATACGGTCGTTTAAACCTTTTGAGTCGTCGCCGGTGTCCTGACCTTTTCCAGTCAAAAGTAAGGTTAGGGTTTCTTTCCGTTACGTTTTCTTACAAGTTTGATGACGTATTAACGTGAGGAGAGTGTACGATCGTTTGATTACGAGTTTTAAAAGGTTCAGTCCGAAGTTATCATCTACTTGTCACTTGAAGGTCTACAAGTTCGACCAAAATCTTTTCCGTCTCCTTGGTCTCAAGGTTAACGGTTGTAGGCGACCTAGTAACTTTGTGGTTCTCCCAAGGTCTATTTGTAGATGAAGACAAAATAACTGGTAGTGAAGTACGGTTAATCTATCCCTTTGTTACCTTTGTCACTGTCTGAAATAAAACCCCCGACGTTTTAGTGACGACTTCCACTGACGTCGGTACTTTAATTTTCCTACGAACGAGGAACCTTCTTTTCGATACTGGTTAGATCTGTCGTATAATTTTTCGTCTCTATAATGAAACGGTTGTTTCCAGGTAGATCAGTTTTGATACCAAAAGATCATCAGTACATACCTACACTATCAACTTGACATTTCTTTCGACTCGCGGTTTCTTAACTAAGAAAACTTGACACCACAACCTCTTCTGAGAACTCTCAGGGAACCTGACGTTCCTCTCGGTTGGACAGATAGGATTTCCTTTAGTTAGGACTTATAAGTGACCTTCCTGACTACGATTTCGACTTTAAGGTTATGAAACCGGTGGACTACACTTCTTGACTGAGTAACTTTTCTGGGACTACAACCCTTTCTAACTTCCGTCCTCCTCTTCCCCTGTTGTCTCCTACTCTACCGACCTACCGTAGCGGTTGAACTAACTGTACTCAGACTCGTTCGAGGACCTCGACCACTACCTATCCCTTCGGACCACACGACGTTAGGTACCCAAGTGTTTCTTAGCCTGTGCTGACTCGATGACTTGACTTGACTTATTCCGTTTTCCTTACTGTGTCTTCATAACACTATATCAGTCACTGCAACAAAAGACACCCGCATACTGTTCATACTGCTATCACTATATCTTCATAAAGAGTTGACTTCTTATTTCATTTACCTATCGTCCAGTACCTTCGGTCTAAAGAATGATAACCCGACTCTAATCTATCTAGTCGTTCCACTAATGGTAAGAGGTACTTTTCATTGTTCCCGACGAACCTTTGTACCGACTAAGAGTCACGTCTTTTATAAATTCTACTCGGACCTCGTAGCGTATCATAGTAGTATTTCATTTCTTAACGACTGTCTATGTGTGTATCTGTGTTTAACTACCCCTATATAGCTTCCCCGTCAAAGTCAACCGAAGGTTGACTTTCCTGAGGGTTACCTGATTCGTTCTGTTAGACTTTAAAATTTTTTCATAATAATCTAATATTAGATTTCATATCTTATTTGTCGGTGTTCAAAAATTACTATGTCATATTCAATTATTAACTTATTATTCATGGTTGTTTAGAGGAGATGTCTTATTAAGGTTTATTTAATACAATTCATAAGGTAGTATTTCCACCCCTCCGTCTTGAGATGTTAGAATTTCATTCTCATACGTATCACTGAAAAAAAGGGGTTTCTCATTTCACACCTTCCGCCCCTCCCCTGTCATTGAAATGTCACCCCTTTGGACTATTTGTAAGGAAGTCGGTCCACTGGTTCCAGGTCTAGTTCTCAGTATTTAACTTAGCACAACTGTCAAACGTAGGAGGACACTACACTAATTTTACCGTGGAACGGAGATACCAGATGAAAGGTTTTTAGATATTGGGGTCAATTGATACTCTTTTTATAGTCGGTTTAGAATTGAACCCTTATAAACTGTTTTCTGGACTAGTTATGAGTAACTTTAAGAGTTTCAGTAGTTTTTGTTCCTTTCAAAACTCTTTGGTAGTGTCGGTACTTCTCGGATTCTTCTGTACTACTGATTTACATTACACCATAGGACCTACCTTAGACACTCGCCATTTTCCTGTAATCCGTTTTTGGTTCCTTTAGAATTATAGGTCTGAAATGAATTATTACTACATAGATACAAAGTCAATTTGCTCATATGGTATAATTAAATTTTAATTACATAATAAATTTCTACAAGTCTCCCCTTTAACACATAAATCTACCATTATTCCTTAAAATGGTAATTGAGTAAAAAAAGATATTTATATTTTTAAGACTTTGTATCAGCTAAGGATTCCTTTAGATAACTTTTTTTAAGGAGCGAAAATCGATTCCCCACTTTTAAGATTTATCAAAAGCACAATTGTACCTTTAGTCTCTAACACATCCGAACCAATACCTAAACAAAATAATGAACCACTAACTATCAAACACAGTGATTTCGACTTGCCTTAAAATAGTGTACTTTCCTCATTGTTCTTATACGAAGGTCGTTTCTTACATAAGAACTGTCTTTAACTATTCCCAATGTCAAGACCCCGTAGATTACTAAATTTAGTAAATGTTATATACATAATCATCTTAGACCGTCGCACAATTAAATTTATATTAGTAAAATATTACACAAGTCAAGATTTTTCCTATTGTCTCCCTGTAAACAGTGAATCGGAGTCTTACCTAAGGACCTGTCTATGCTGGTATAACGGTGAGTCGTCAGCGATTCGTTAAATTTACGGGAAAAGAGTAAAAATTGAGTCACTTTAGTCTTAAAGTAGGGAACGTGGCACCATTTGGGTCCACGAGTACTTTTTATTATAAGTCATTATTATTAAAAAATTTTACCGATGTATACATCAATGATAGTGTCTTACTCTCTAAAAATCACTATTGGATCGGGACTCGATAAGTCTTACCATCGGTGATCCGTATACTGTACAGTGCCCACCAAACTTAATTCTACACGACTTTCACGTTTTGTGTGAGTACTGAACCCTCTGAATCATGGTTTTTTCTCCTTCGTTTTATTGAACTATTAAAAATATGACTGATGTACAACTTTACTTTTATAAAATCCATATAATTTATATTATAATTTTACAAGGGAAAGTGAAAATATTACAAAAGGAATCTTTCACATTTTAATATGTGCACCAAAACGACCTGTAGAACAAAAAACATATTCCCTTCTCTGATACTGGGTGTCTTGGATTCATACTAGTTAAGTTCCAGGACAAGAATCAGTTGACCTATAAAAATTTGTCTCTACAAAGAGACAATTTTACCCCTTTCCTAAACAAAGTTTAGTACACAGTAAATCCTATAAAAGTGAATCGAAAGTACTTCAAATTTATATAAAATATATTGTGTAAGTGACGAGAGAGAACTCCGTTCTGGTACGGACGACGAGAAGACCCAATTTATTTCACTCGATGGTAAATAACTTCCGGATGAGATAGATTTGGTCCCGACACAAAACATATTATTTATTGAACGTCTGGAATACCTCAAATTAAGAGCGGTCTTAGGAACTA
This sequence comes from Capra ibex, assembly GCA_006410555.1. Taxonomy (NCBI): domain Eukaryota; kingdom Metazoa; phylum Chordata; class Mammalia; order Artiodactyla; family Bovidae; genus Capra; species Capra ibex. The sequence goes on along the minus strand of SJYO01038983.1, from coordinate 5,442,511 downwards.
CCCACTTCTTGCATTACGAGTCTCTCGGTGCCTTCCTTGGTAGGATCAGTCTTTCACCACCTTTCCCATAAGTTTGCCTCCACAAGTTAAAGTTCAACACAAGGTAGATGACAAACATTGACGTTGGATCTGTGTTCCTCTTCACAGACAGATTCTACGACCTCGACTTTACTCGGGATGTTCCTATAAAGACGGAAAGTGTCTATCAACCCTCATCTTCTGTTCAACTCTAAGGAAGTTGGAGTAGACCGACTTGGATCGGTACCACCGTAAACGAGACTCCTTTTATTCGCATGGCACAAAACAAGAGACCACAAAATTTAAACAGTCTCACACGACCCCTATTCCCAAGTGTGACGGTGTCCCCGATTCCTTTGTCCTCTTGTCGAAACTCAATCTGACCACAAGTCGAGAGGACGATAAATCTTTTGGGGGGTAATAGACCTCCAAAGTTATTATCGTAAAACAAGACACGAGAAAGTCTTCTTTGTCCTTTACTGTAGTCTCGAAAGTTTAAAGTCTTAATTTCTTTAATTATAGGAGTGTGTGGGTGGAAGAGCGGGTGGGTGCGTATATCGAGACCTTTTCCAAGAAGTGGGAACTTTGACAAGGAAGAGGATTGAACATATAACGTCCATGTTTGAAAGAAATAAACCACAAATCAGTCGTTTTTCGTTTTCGGTGTAGAGTAAACGGTGTCGAGTAGAAGGTGTCGAAGCGCAGTTGGGAGAAGTGAGATGTCCAGTTGCGACAGGTCTTCATGGTCGAGGTACGGCAGAAAAGGGGAGGAGGGAGAGGAACCCGTAGTCCTGGCGGGAGCAGTACCGGGAGTAGTGGAGAAAGCTCCGATCCCGATGTCACGAAGACGGAGAACGAGGGGTAAAGATCAGTGGGGCCCCAAAAGTAAAGGATCTTTTACTCGACGACGAGGCACACGGACCTTACCTTACAGGAGGGATGAGGAAGAAAGAGATGGTTTCAGAGTGGGAAAGAGGTCCAAAGTTAAAAAGACGTCTTAAGAAAGGACGTCTTTCTTCCCTCTAACTCCTTTCAGAATAAACTTATGTGAGAGTACTGTAGGACACACAAAAGAACTATCGTAAATATTGTTAATTACCACGTCAATATAAAATCGTGAGCAGAACGAACGACCTTACAAGAATTCATAGTGCGATCCGACGAAGAGGTGATATCATACGCCGAAAAAGATCATTTCCCGATGGAGATGATGAAGGTAGAAACTTTTAAAGGTTTTGTGATCATTTTCATGATTTCACTTCACTTCAGCGAGTCAGCATAGGCTGGGAGACACTGGGGTACCTGACATCGGATGGTCCGAGGAGACAGGTACCCTAAAAGGTCCGTTATCAGGACCTCACCTATCGGTAAAGGAAGGGGTCCCCTAGAAGGGTTGGGTCCCTAGCTTCACAAAATCTTAAGAATTTGATGGTGATGTCTACCGACAATCGTACCAGATCTGATTAATACTGAAATCTTAGTAAAAGAATCAGATAGATCTGTCGTAACTGGTTTGATGAAAAGTCAGTATAGTATGACCCTTCAACAGAATTGAAGAAACACAAAACCAAACGAGTAGACCTTGTACCCCTGGTCTTGCCGTGACTTAGATAAAATCTCACTTAAGTCCATTATATAATTCCATGTATGTATTACAGGTAGTCACGATAGGTTATAGGTTAGACAGACTTAAAAGTCCTATAGATATATAAATCCTCCATATTTATATGGGGTCTAGTCAAGAATCTCTGTGTCTTTTGGACCGTGCGAGAGTCTTTATTTGACGGTATGACGACCCTCGTTTAGAGTTCTCACTCTTTGTAAATGTAGTAAGAAACTCGATAAGTGTGTAGAGTAAAGACGTCAGTAATTTTGGACCTCGAAAAACAAAAAGTGATCCTTTAGAATTTTGAAGAACTTTGTAGTGAAATCCGACAAAGACAATAAAGATTCCTCAACACATACCGTACTTTTAGACTTTTTTTGTTTAATTACCCTATCATCTCTTCGTTAGTTCGATAACACAAGACATAAAGATTCGGAAAACACGTTCCGAATAAACTTCTCATACAACTCCCATCCCCACCAATTCTTTCCTTCGTACTCCCCTTCTTTTCTGAGTTGTAAAAATTCTGGACAGAGAGACTAATAGTTGTGATAAACGTAGACTACGGTTTCTTAGGCACTTACCCAAGACTTGTAACCGTCGTCTTTTGACCTTTACGATGTATTTGTCTCCACTTGCTGTGCTATGCATACTCAGGAATGACACGTCCGTGCCGAAGGGTTCACCACGTCACCATTTCCTAGGAGGACGGTTACCGTTTCTGTGTTCTCTGCGCCCAAACTAGGGACCCAACCCTTCTAGACCTCGTCCTTTACCGTCAGACGAGGTCATAAGCACGGACCCTTTAGGGTGCCTGTCTCCTCGGACGCCCCGATGTCCGTTACCCCAGTGTTTCTTCACCTGTGTTGACTCGTGGGTCGTGACATATCCGAGTGTCAAGTAGACAAGTGTCTATGTACGTCTTGAGTTTGGCGAGATAAGTATGAAGATATGAGTCTATCATACGACGTACAGGTCAATTCACTTCATTTCCATATATCGGGAACCTTAAAGGTTCGTCCGACCTAAAAGGACCGACACTAAGGTCGGTAGCATTGATGTGACTAACAGTGTCTGCCAGGGGACCAACGAAGGTTGGTCCGGGCAAACAGTCCGTTTCTCACTCGTACAAGACGAGGGGTCACTGAAAGTCTTCCCGGGGACCTAAGGACGATTCACACTTGTATCTTTCCTCGGAAGTTCCACGACTCGTACGGTGTTGGGTCCGGACCGTAAGACGGAGTGTCCCCTTGGTCGTAGGACCTAGATTAGCGGAGAAGTGAGTAACGGTGGACAACTTTGTCTGTCCAGTTGTCTCGACTCTAGGGTACGACACACCTCCTTAATCCCTGTGAGGAGCGACGGTTGCTGTAACGAGGTTCTGTCGTCTTCGGACTCTTAGTGTAACTGTGCCATGACCTAAATGTCTGTAGTAAAGATTCAGAAAAAGCATCCGATAGAGAGAGCCTATTTTTAAAACGAAAATACGGGACTGTTTTATAGTACTAGGTGTTTTAATATTAAAATAAACGAATCTACAAAATGAATAAAAGAGGAATATAGTGAACTATAAATAATTTACATAATGATCCAGATTAAAAGGGGGGTTAGATTCTTCTTTGACCATAAAAATTATTCTTTTGTAGTTATTAAGAACGTCATGTACACACGAGTCAACACATACTGAAAAACGTTGTACTACCTGACATCGGATGGTCCGAGGAGGCAGGTGTTCTAAGAGGTCCGTTCTTATGACCTCACCTCACGTAAAGGAGGAGGTAGGTCCCCTACAAGGGCTCGGCCCCTAGTTTCGGTGTAGATGACACAGAGAACGTGACTGTCTCTCTAAGAAGTGGTGACTTGATAAACCCTTCGGGTTATGAACGTCATTATCACCATAGTCACCATCGTCGTCATTATCGTTGCATTATCATTACTATGTATAAAACATAGTAAGGGACACTAAAAATTTACATAACCGAGTAAATTCTAACAAAAATACTATTTACGCCGACATGGAGTGAGACGAGACCCATGACGTTTTGCAATCCAAAGGGACACAATACCCCCTCTTTAACGGAAATAATCGTATTACGGGTTTATTAATTTTACAGTTGAGTCTACTAAGTTCTGCCTGGTTAAAACCAAGGTTGTCGAAGGTTCCTTTGTAGTCACCACTATGGCCGTCGTGTGTCAGTACCTGGTGAGTGATTCATCCGGTCCGGTTTACGACTCAGAAACTGTCTGGAACAACCCAAAATAGAAACTTTGTTTAAATAATCAATTTTTAATTATAACAAAAATAAAATGTCTACTGTTAACTCCAAGCTTCTATAAACGAACCCTAGTGGTACGAACTGATACCGTCCCGTCCCTGACTTTGCTTTCAGAAAGACTGAGGTTTCTGCGTGGTTCAGTGCTACGACTGAACGTGTGTTTAATAAAAGATTTGTAATACAAACAAACGTGTGAACGGTGTAACGACACTCCCGTAGAAATGTATATCAATTCTATACCTACGACAGACAATCTAAATTCAAATTGGTAGGAAAATATTATTAAACCTCGATAGAAGTTTAATTTGAGTCACATTATCTGAATCAAGTTTACTAAAAGAGTAATCTTAGTAGGAACTCAGAAATCCTAGGACATTTGTCACCCCGAAGGGTTTACCGTGATCACCGTTTCTTGGGTGAACGGTGACGTCCTCTACATTCTCTAATTCTACAACCAAACTAGGGACTCAGTCTTTCTAGGGGTCCTCCTCCCGTACCGTTGGGTGAGGTCATAAGAACGGACCTCTCAGAGTGCCTGTCTCCTTGGACCACCCGATATCAGGTATTCCCGTGTCTCAGCCTGTGCTAACTTCACTGAATCGTGTGTGCACACGTGTGTGTGTGTAAGTGTGTGTTGGGTCGTAATTTATAACCCAGTGAAGGAGTAACAGGTATATGTAATACTGACTCGAACATAATATATTGTCATAAGACAATGGGTTCTACTACAGACGCACAGTCACGTTCAACTGATAAATTTTAAGAGGTCCGAGATCTTGTGGTGTTATTCTTCCTTTATTCTTACGATTCTTACGTGCATCCATCCACCCAGAGTCGTCTTTAGTCTCATCTTTGTTTCTACTTCCTTCACTACTTCGTCCTATTATCAAATTCGTCACACAGATAGGGTCTTAATCCAGACTTCACTTTCACTTTCAGAGTGTCAGGACAGGCTGAGAAACGCTGGGGTACCTGACATCGGACGGTCCGAGGAAACAGGTACTTTAGGAGGTCCGGTCTTATGATCTCACCCAACGGTACGGGAGGAGGTCCCCTAGAAGGGCTGGGTCCCTGACTTGGGTCCAGAGGGCGCAAGGTACGTCTAAGAAATGGTCGACTCGGTGGTCCCTTCGGATGGGTCTTAATCCAGATGATGTGTTATTGGTACTGAAAGGTCTTTGGACTGAAGATTAAAAAAAAGGAAAAGGAGAGAGACTCATTCCTCCTGTTGAGATGGGTACAAGTAGAACTTATGATCTTGTGTGAACACTGACTCCGTCGTCGTCGACTACATAATACTGTCTTAGCTTCCTCGTGAAGATCCAGCATAAAAAAGTAAACGTGAATGTTACATAGAATTGGAAACAAGAGAATAGAGATTTTACGTATTTTTGCGGGTAAAATGTCCCAAACCCCTCCTAATCTACCCGATCACGAATGTGCGACCCGTGCATCCTTTGTGACACACTTAGGAAATTGTAAGATAGAAACGTAGGGTATTTAGACCATCGTCACTTCGGAAGGTATGTGTTTCCTTTTTTATTAAGGGGTATTAGTCACTTCACGACACGGTCGGAGTACGGTCAAATGTCTTCGGGCAAAACCACGTGCAAAAAAGAGTTTAAGAGTATTACAATGTTTGACTCAAGGGAGGCGCAAAAAGAGGGTCTTTAGGTAAGCAACATGTAAGTGGTCATGTTGTGTGTCAAATGGAAGGTGCAACAAGACAGATCCTTTAGTATGTCGTCGTCCGTCCCACCCTTCGTTGATGATCCTTCACTCATTCGTCTGTAGGACAGACCCAAGTGTCGTTAGAGTACGAGACGAATCCGCAGTTTCTATTACGGCACAGTGGCTTAGTATATGGTTAGGTAATCTGTCCTACGGGTCCGTGAGTCGGATTCAGACGAGTAAGTCTGGGGGGACCCTCGTGTCCAGACGAGAGGAGAGAGTACGGATGACCTCCCGAGAAAGGTGATTCGGGTGAGAATCCACGGTCTAAAACACTTACGTTTAGTGGAAATTAATACTGTGTTAGGACACGGTGTCTCTAATGGGAGGTGATTTGTGTCTCCTCCTTTTAACTCAAGTCTCTCTGACTCCCTTATTGGGTTACGGTGTCTTGAACTGACCGATCTTGTGTCCAGCAGTCTGAGGTCTCGACCATGAAAAATGGTGACAATAATATGGGAGAGTGTAAGACGACTTAGTGTTGAGACAACTGTATCCATCTACAATAAGTAGTATGTTCACTTCTATTGTCTCCGTAATCCTTTACTCTCAAAAAATTTTTTTACTAGGGCATTTACGTCTTACAGTAAACAGGAAAGTCTTAATAGGTCTTATGTTCAGGTATTTGGGCTAATCATCTATTTGCCGACAGGTAGAACCCCTTACAATTAGAGACCAGTGTACGACGTTTATAAATTGACAATAGAGGTAGTGTATTAGGGAAAACCGTTAAAATAGAAGTTTGTAAAAATGTCGAGGGAGACACTGTGTATTAAATGTCCTTTTCTGGGTCGGATTCGATTGTGCAACTTTGGTAAGAGTTCTCTAGAGGTCTGCATTTTAAGATATAAGTTAAATAGTGTGACACCATTGATTATGTGACTTTTTCGTCTTGTAAAACTAATGGCCGTAATTCGTCACGAGAATTTTCTAAGGTTTACGTAAGACGTCTCCCAACAGTCACCTCCACCTCACATACCCGAATAGTAAGATAGGGTTGATTTTACTAAGGTACCAATCGTACACCAATGAATCATTGTAATTTTAACGTTAATACAAGGGAATATTAATTGTTGGAAGTTTATTTATCAAGACACGTGTTTAATGTGTGAAGTGGTCTTAAAATAAGAAAGACATAGCCCATCGATAAAGTGAGTTAACGATTTACATCTCTCGTACTAGAAGAGTTGCAAAGAGATGCAAGACTTCTTCTTTCCAATCGAATACGATTTCGAGTTACACCTCTAGTTATCTCACTTCCCTTTGTCTGATTTAAATTTTTTTACTTAACTCTTCCTACCTTACTTCTAAATGTGATATCATAAGGGACACCGAAGTTTTGTGGATGTGAAATTCTCTTTCTCAATTCGTGAATTCCGTCGACCTGTTAACACAGAGTCTTATAACATACACATCAATACAATACTTTTTGTGTCAAAGTGTTTACTATATATTAGGAGTATGTGTACTGTAATACGTCAGTTCCGTAAGTCGACGAACTGGATTAATCAGTGAAAATGATTACTATAAACGTTTATTATGTATAGATCCTTTCCGAACGATATTGACTACTTCATTTCGGAGTTCAGCAAAAAAAAAAAAACAGAATAGATAAACCGACGTGGTCCAGTATCCACTCCGTACACCCTAGATCAAGGGACCCTCGGGGGACGTAACCTTCAAACCTCAGAATCGGTGACCTGGTGGTCTTTTCAGGGCTTCGAAGTTAAAAAATAACTGTTAACATCACCATTTCTTTAATTGTTCTTTTCTCATAGACATAAAAACAGAAAAAAAAAAAAAAAACTGTACCGAACAGTTCTATAACTATCACTGACACTTGGTAAACCGACTTCCGTCCCACTTTCCATTGATGACCTTTCTTTTCACTTAGAGTCCAAGTTATTATTATGTCATAGTAGACTAGGATATAACTATACAATCTACTCTACGGGCTAGTGAATCAAACTTTTAGACGATCAAGTCTTCGTAGTCCTCGTTCGTGAGCAAAGGATTAGAGGTGAGTACGGATAGACAGGTTCTCTGTAGTTCATAAACGGTATATGATGTGGTCCAAAACTTATATGTCTGTACTTACACTGAACCAGAGATCATGGTTCTTCGAGTACCGGTCTTCCTCTAATATTTGTGTACCGTATTACTTCACTCTCCGCCGTACTCCTCCAGTGTGAACCCCACACTAACCTTCCTACCCATCCTCGAACTGTCTATTTACTTGTAGTAGAGTCGATGATGAAGGAGGTTCTTGAGAGACGACGGAGACCGGAGGGACGTGGTAGGTCTTACTAAACTCTACTATGGGGACCCGAGGATCTTACTAATTACATAACGCGATGGTACTAAACAATATTAATCCATGGTGGTGTTTTATGAGAACCCCGGAGGGTACAAAAATTTTCATTTTCGGGTTCACGAGTGATAAGAAAGTAATAAGTCAGGCAGGTGATCGAACTCTAAAGACATGAAAGGGGAAAGTCGAGGAGTCTAGTAGGTACGGTACAGTCGGTAGGACCCAAAGAACGACGATGACTGTAAGCTCCTCGTAGAAGTGAAGACGCGGGGAGAAAAACACGGGAATCGGATCTGTCGAGAGGGATGTCCATGGTCGTACTGAGGGGGGTGGGTAGGAAATTCAGAGGAGTTTATAGTGGGACAGTCCTCAGTAAGGACTGACGGAACAATTTTTATGGTGGAAGTGCACGTCAGAGGTTTACAGGAAAAGGACGAACCAAAATGAACATAGTGTATGAAACGAAAAACACAAATAGTAGATAGAGGGGAGGGATGACAATCAACCTCGTCACTTTTCCTGAAAATACCCACTCGTTTAGTTTAAAAATAGGTTATTAAGGTAAATGGTATTTAATCTTACACTAAAGGTACTTCAGTCTCTAAAAAACAAAACGAGTAACGACCCAGGAGTACCCGGTACTTCTCAAAGTCTGTGTACCCCGTGTGAGATGTTTATAAAAATCCTATTTAATTTTACTTTAAGTACATGAATAAATAATTTTTATGTATAATTCGGGAATGTTATAAAGTGTACGGGTAATCTGTACTGGAAATCTACCTTCTCTGACTGTTATATGTCCGTTTATATATTTTTATATGTAACCTTAACTATGTTATTTCCTTTATTTCTAAATAAATGTATTTTTATATCACGTACATACACAAAACTAACCCCGTCATTAGTAAGAACCTCCCCTACTATAAATTCGACTCTAGACGACAGATTCTACCTTGTATCTCGACCACTCGTCCCTAGTCATCGTTAGTCTTATTCCCTACTCTGTTTATATTTACAGGTCCCTCGTTTCCCGATCTTTTTTTAAAATTTACAGTCCTATCGACTTTTCTGTTCCCACCTACTGTCTTCCCACTCATTCCGATAACCACCTCCGGTGTAGTCCGTCCCGAAATCCTCTGTACTATTAAGCGACCCTAAAAAAATTTCCACAGTTTACCAAAGTCAATTCTGCCATACTAGAGAATCGTCAAAATTTTATTCAGAAGACCTAAGAAACGGCACTCAATTACCATGACGACGTTCCTACCTCGATCTTGCGAGGATGTCGTCAAGTCCGCCTAGGTTGACAAACCCAAGCTTCCTCTCGTCTTTGTCACCACCCTTCGATTCATATAAATTCTGGATGAGACTACTATTTAATTGTCCACAACGACCACGTGACTTAAACCCTCAGGTTCTTCTCTACTGGAAGGTAAAAGACCGGAACCAGTATTTTATTATAATAAATCATTTTACCCCTGAGACTGGACTAATCGTCCTCTCTTTACCTTTAGATCAACAAAACAAACAAACAACTAAACAAAACTGTCAAATTCAAACGTTCCGGACACATTACAGGTTCACCTCTACAGTTCATCTACCCACCTATCCATCCGAGGTCGATACGGACAGAAGTGGTAATTCGACACTTAAAAAGTTCCCTTCTGTCAAATGAAATAAGTAGAGACACCGTTTCACCCACAAAACATACAACGACGTTTTTGATAAGAAAAATATAGGACGAGAATCGTCGAGTCCGATGACTTATAATCCAGACTTTCTTGGTTAAAGTAATATTTATACTTAGTTGTTAGTTTCGAGAGGTCTGTACTCTTGCTTCTACTTTTATCGTGTTGTCGTGTTGACTGGACACTACTTTTCTTTCATATTTTTTTAGGAATTTTAATATGAATCATAGAAATCTTTCTAAGTTCTTCTATAAGTAAATATTTATTATTAATATAATCATTATTATTTATATGTGAGGTTTTGATGATTTCTGTAATAATTTATTCTTCCTCGGAATCTTTAATTTTTACAATAATGGATTTAACAAAAAACAAAAATTTAAATAAAAAATTAACTTCCTATTAACGAAATGTCTTAAAACAAAAACAGTTTGGAGTTGTACTTAGTCGGTATAAGTACAAGTTTTGGGAAGGGAAAACTTGGAGGAAGAGGTAGGGTGGGAAGATCCAACTATGTCTCGGGGCCAAAGTCAAAGGACTCGGTATGTCTTTTAAGGGCCACCGATAGATAAAATGTATGCCATTACATTCAAAGGTACAATGAGAAAGGTATGTAGAGTGGGAGAGGAGGGGAGAGGGGTAATCAGAGATACAGACAAGGAGGTGACGACGGGTCATTTATTTAAAAATCATGGTAAAAAGATCTAAGGCATATATACGTAATCTTATGCCATAAATAGAAAGGAAAAGACTGAATGAAGTGAGACATATTATCCGAGATCCAAGTAGGTAGAGTAATCTTGACTGAGTTTACACAAGACAAAATACCGACTTTTTATAAGGTAACACATATACATGGAGTTGAAGAAATAGGTAAGTAAACAACTACCTGTAGATCCAACGAAGGTACAAGATCGATGACATTTATAAGGACGTTACTTGTTATCCTATGTACACAGAAAAAGTTAAAACAAAAGGAGTCCCATATACGAATCCTCACTCTAACGACTCAGTATACGACCAAAATAAGGATCAAAAGATTCCTTAGAGGTATGGTAGAAGGGATCACCGACATAGTTAAATGTAAGTGTGGTTGTCACGTTTTCGTAAGGGAAAAGAGGTGTGGAAGAGGTCGTAAGCAAACATCTGAAAAGCAACTACCGGTAAGACTGACCACACTCCACCATAGAGTAACATCAAAACTAAACGTAAAGAGATTATTACTCGTTACAACTCGTATAGAAGTACACAAATAAACGGTAGTCATACAGAAGAAACCTCTTTACAGACAAATCCAGAAAAGGGGTGAAAAACTAACCCAACGAAGACCATAACTCAACATACTCGACGAACATATAAAACCTTTAATTAGACTACAGTCAACAAAGTAAACGATAATAAAAGAGGGTAAGACTCCCAACAGAAAAGTGGAACGAATATCAAAGGAAACGACACGTTTACGAAAATTCAAATCAGTCCAGGGTGAACGAAAGAAAAAAAGAATAAAGGGAATGAAATCCTCCCCCCAGTATCTCCTAGAACGAAACTAAATATAGTAACTCACAAGACGGATTCAAAAGGAGATTCTTAAAATATCAAAGACCAGAATCTAAATCCAGAAGGTAGGTAAAACTCAAATAGAAACACATACCACAATCCTTCACAAGATTAGAGTAAGAAAATACACATCGACAGGTCATAAGGGTCGTGGTAAATAACGTCTCCGAGAAAAACGGAGAAACATACAAGAACGGAGGAAACAGTTTTTATTCCATTGTTATCCACGTACCCAAATTAAGACCCAAAAGACAGAACTGGGTAACCAGATGTAAAAACAAAACACTGTCATGGTATGACAGAACTACTGACATCAAATTGTCATATTAGACTTCAGTCCTTCCAACTAAGGAGGTCAAGATAAGAAGAAAGAGTTCTGACGAAATCGATAAGTCCCGAGAACACAAAGGTATACTTAACACTTTATAAAACAAGATCAAGACACTTTTTACGGTTATTATTAAACTATCCCTAACTTGACTTAGACATCTAACGTAAACCATCATATCGGTAAAATGTTATAACTAATAAGGATGGGTCCTTGTATATTATAGAGAGGTAGAGAAATACAGTAGAAACTAAAGAAAGGAATCACAGAATATTAAAAGACACATGTTAAGAAAACAGAGGAATCCATTCAAAAAAGGATTTGTAAATTAAGAAAAATAAAGATACCACTTACCTTAATTAAGGAAGTAAAGAGACTAAAAAGTAACCATCATATATCTTTACGTTCACTAGAGACACATAACTAAAACATAGGACGTTGAAACGGATTAAGTGACTAATCAAGATCATTAAAAGACTATATGAGAGAAATCCCAAAAGATGCATGTAACAGTACAGTAGACGTTTGTCACTTTCGAAATGAAGAAGAAAAGGATAGACCTAAGAAAAATAAAGAAAAAGAGGAGACTAACGACATCGATCCTGAAGGTCTTGATACAACTTATTATCACCACTTTCACCTGTGGGAACAAAACAAGGACTAGAATCCCCCTTACGAAAGTCAAAAAGTGGTAACTCTTATTACAAACGACATCCGAATAGTATATACCGGAAATGATACGACTCTAGCCTCTTCCGTTACCGTGGGGTGAGGTCATGAGAACGGATCTTTTAGGGTACCTGCCTCCTCGGACCATGCGACGTCAGGTACGATTCCCAGCCTGTATTGACTCGCTGAAGTGAAAGTGAAAAGTGAAAGTACGTAACCTCTTCCTTTACCGTTGGGTGAGGTCACAAGAACGGACCTTTTGGGGTCCCTACGCCCTCGGACTACCCGACGATAGATACCCCAGTGTGTCTCAACCTGTGTTGACTTCACTGAATCGTACGACTCTATCTAAGGAAGATACGGGCAAACAACTCCTCAAAATTAGTATTTACCGACGACTTAAAACAGTCTCAAACAGACGTAGATAACTCTACTAGTATACCAAAAATAGAAAGTTAAACAATTATACCACATAGTGCAACTAACTAAACGTATAAAACTTCTTAGGAACGTAGGGATCTAATTAGTTTGAACTAGTACCATACTCGAAAAACTACATAACGACTTAAGACAAACGATTTTAAAACGACTCCTCAAAGTCACTATGACCGGATATCAAAAGAAAAAAACACAACAGAAACAGACCACAACCATAGTTCTACTACCCCCGGAGCATCTTACTCAAACCTTCACAAGAAAGGAGATGTTAAAAAACTTTCACAAAATCTTCCTATCCGTCATCGGGAAGAGACCTACAAACTATCTTAAGAGGGCACTCCGGTAGATCAGGACCCGAAAACAAAAAACCCTATTAAAACTAGTGTCGAAGTTAAAGTCACGAACATTAACCCAACAAGTATTAAAGATAAAGAAGGACCAATTCAGAACCTTCCAGCTTGAAAAGATTCTTAGACAGGTAAAGAAGGTTCAATAGGTAAAATAACGGTATATCAACAAGCATTATCAGAGAATATTAGGAAACATAAAGACGTAACAGATAACATTGGAGAGGAAAAAGTAAGACTCAAAACAACTAAACTAAGAAGAGAGAAAAAAAGAGCTACTCAGACCGATTTCCAAGCAGTTAAAACAAATAGAAGAGTTTCTTGGTCGAAAATAAAAAAAATTAGAAATGATGATGAACAAAGTAAATAAAAAGTAAATAAAGAGGAGTCTAGTAATACTAAATAAAGGAAGATGATGAAAAAAAAAAATTAAGAAGAAATAGGTCGACATAATCCACATTTCAATCCAACAGATGAACTGTAAAAAGAACAAAGAACTCCATCCAACATAACGATAGTCGAAGGGAAAATCTTGACGAAAACGACGTAGGGTATCCAAAACTCAACAGTACAAAATTAACAGACAACAAAGATCTTTAAAAAAATAAAGGGAAAACTAAAGAAGGCATTCGACAAGCTATGAATCTTTGTATAACAAATTAGAGGTACAGGAACAAAAAAAATGTCAAAAAAGAACATTAACTATAGATCAGAGTATCACAACACCAGCGTCTTCTACTGATTATACTAAAGTTACAAGAATTTAAATGACTCCAAACTAAACACTCGGTTCTACACCAGATAGGACCTCTTACAAGGTACACGTGAACTCTTCCACACAAGAAGACGTAAACCTACCCTACAGGACTTCTATAGTTACTCCAGGTAGAGTAGATTACATAGTAAATTCTGAACACAAAGGAATAATTAAAAGACAAAACTACTAGACAGACAACGACACTCACCCCACAATTTCAGAGGATGATAATAACACAATGACAGTTAAAGAGGAAAATACAGACAATCACAAACAGAATACATAACTCCACGAGGATACAACCCACGTCTCTATAAATGTTAGTAATACAGAAGGAGAACCTAACTAGGGAACTAGTAATACATCATAGGAAGGAATAGAGAACATTGGAAGAAATAAAATTCCAGATAAAACAGACTATACTCCTAACGATGAGGTCGAAAGAAAACGATTGGTAAACGTACCTTATATAAAAAAGTAGAAGAGTGAAAGTCAGATATACACAGAAATCCAGACTTCACCCAAAGAACATCTGTCGTATACATACCCAGAACAAAAACATTATAAGTCGGTCAGACACAGAAAACCAACCTCGTAAATTAGGTAAATGTAAATTTCATTAATAACTATATATACAATAACGGTAAAAGAATTAACAAACCCCAACTAAAACATCTACCAAAAAGAAGAGAACATAAAGAATTGATATATTCAGGGAGATTGTAACCAACATTTCGACCAAACCACCATGACTTAAGAGAATTGAAAACGAACAGACTTTTCGAAAACTAAAGAGGTAGTTAAAACTTACTCTAGGAAAGGCCCATGTCACTAGAACCAACATCTAAAAAGGGAAAGTCATGAAATTTATATAGGACGGTAAGGGAAGACCGGACGTCTCAAAGACGACTTTCTAGTCGATAATTCGTATACCCCAAAGGGAACATACAGAAAGAAACACAAATCAGAAACAATCAAACTAATGATACACAGAACCGTACGAAGAGGAACCCAAATAGGACATACCCTGAAACGTGGAGAACTTGAAATAACTGATAAAGGATAAGGTACAACCCCTTTAAAAGTTGATATTAGAGAAGTTTTTAAAAAGAATATGGGAAAGAAAAAGAGAAGAAGAAGACCCTGGGGATATTAAACTTACAACCACGTAAAATATAACAGGGTCTCCAGAGACTTTGATAGGAGTCAAGAAAATTAAGAAAAACGAAATAAGACGAGAAGTCCTCAGTAAAGGTATTAAAATAGAAGGTCGAGTGACTAAGCAAGACGACGTCTATGAGACATTGACTAAGGAAGACCGTGCCAACACAATAAACAGAGACACACAAATAGGAAATTAAGAAGATCCAGAAACAATGGACTAAGAACGTAAAATGAGTAAGACAAAAGTTCCCAAAACTAGTAGAATTGATAGTAATAAGACTTAAGAAAAGGTCCATCAAACGGATAAAGGAGTAAATAAACCTGAAGACACAAAGATCAAACAAGGAAGTAAACACACCATAAAGAGATAGAAAAGTGAAAAAATTTTTTGTATAACACAAACTCCCGAGGAAAAGGGTAAGGAGTTCTAACTTAAGAAAGAAGGAAAACCAAAGACGGGAGAATACCGACCAGGTCAACAAAAACATTCGAACATATCCCACTCTAAACACAAGAACAACAAAAAAAAATTAAAAATAAAAATGAAATAAAATGAAATGTTATGACATAACCAAAAACGGTATGTAACTGTACTTAGGTGGTACCCACATGTACGCTAGGGTTTGTACTGGGGGGGGTGGAGGGAGGGGTGTTGTAGGGAGACCCAGTAGGGGTACGTGGTCGGGGTTCGTACGATATAGGACGTAGTCTGTATCTGACCGCTACGCTAAGAATGTACTATCATATGTACAAAGTTATGGTAAGAGGGTTTAGTAGGGTGGGAGAGGGAGAGGGAGAGGGGGACTCAGGTTTTCAGGCGATATGTGTAGTCACAGAAAAAACGACAGAACGTATGTCCCAGTAGTAACGGTAGAAAGATTTAAGGTATATATACACAATCATATGACATAACCACAAAAAGAAAGACCGAATGAAGTGAGACATATTAGCCGAGGTCAAAGTAGGTAGAGTAGTCTTGACTAAGTTTACTTAATAAAAATTACCGACTCATTATGAGGTAACACATATACATGGTGTCGAAAGAATAGGTAAGTAGACGACTACCTGTAGATCCAACAAAGGTACAGGACCGATAATATTTGTCACGACGCTACTTGTAACCCCATGTACACAGAGAAAGTTAAGACCAAAGGAATCACACATATGGGTCGTCACCCTAACGACCCAGTATAACGTCAAGATAAACGTTAAAAAATTCCTTAGAGGTGTGATAAGAGGTATCACCGACATGATCAAACTTAAGGGTGGTTGTCACATCCTCCCAAGGGAAAAGAGGTGTGGGAGAGGTCGTAAATAACGAACGTCTAAAAACCTAGCGTCGGTAAGACTGACCACACTTCACCATGGAGTAACACCAAAACTAAACGTAAAGAGATTATTACTCACTACAACTCGTAGAAAAGTACACAAACAATCGGTAGGCATACAGAAGAAACCTCTTTACAGATAAATCAAGAAACCGGGTAAAAAACTAACCCAGCAAATAAAAATAGTAACTTAAAAAGAGTAAATGTCTTCAAACCTAACGAGGTCCGAAATAAATAGAATGAATTTTTTTCTTTAGAAAGAAAATCTTAGTAGAAATTAACGATAATAAAAAAATAATTTCTACCTCTTTTTATAAAATATGGTATACCTAGTTTATATATGACTGTAATTCCTAATAGTTTCTAGATCTATCGAATCGTGTCACTAATTCGTTTGTCACGGGAAAGACGGTGAAGGACGGAACACTAAAACTCTTTTAAGTAACAGAGAGAATAACGTCAAAGAAATCGTTATTTGACTACAATTATTGTTATTGAAAATTTAACCTTACAATACTTTTTAGTTATTTGTGTACTTTTGGTTGGCGAATCTTTTCACAAACGATATGTTTCTTGTGGGGTATTTCTCGATGATAATGGTAGGTTAATAAATTTTTTAAGTAGATTTGTTTTAAAACCTTCTCATTAGTCGGAATTTCGATGGTCTGGGGAAACCCTACATCTACGGAGGTTTCGTGTTCGGGTTCATGACCTTCTCGAAACTTCTGTAACCAATCAAAGTAGACAGTGTCTTCTTAAGAAGAGACACCTTATTATGTTTCTGGAAGACAAGCGGAAGAGCAGTCTATCTATCGTGGAATGTTTTGTTAAACAAAGTAAATTTAAAGTCTACCACTGTAACTACTCTGTTCCCTACAGAGACTCGTAGTATCAGAAGTAGACTTTCGTTTCAATTATAATAATAGACGAAGTCTTCCTCTTATTCAGAGTAAGAAATGTGAAGTTTTTCCTTATAAAGTCTCCTGAAAGGGTGACCCGTCCCCAATTTTTTTTATACTCTACTTCTGTGTGTCTAAAAGAGGAGGTAGTGGGAGAGAAGACGAGCTCTCTTACTGACTGTAGACAAACCACTCTGACCCGGTTCACAACTGGTGAGTTTAAGAAGAAAAAGTTTCGTTTGATAGGGAGAGAGACTTACACTCACAAAGGGATAACGGTGGGAATTCCAGCAAACCTGACACTTCTTCCGACTCGCGGCTTCTTAACTACGAAAACTTGACACCACAACCTCTTCTGAGAACTCTCAGGGAACCTGACGTTCCTCTAGGTTGGTCAGGTAAGACTTCCTCTAGTCGGGACCCACAAGAAACCTTCCTTACTACGACTTCGACTTTGAGGTCATGAAACCGGTGGAGTACGACCCTCCCCAACCCCCGTCCTCCTTCTTCCCTGCTGTCTCCTACTCTACCGACCTACCGTAGTGGCTGACCTACCTGCACTCAAACTCACTTGAGGCCCTCTACCACTACCTGTCCCTCCGGACCGCACGACGCTAAGTACCCCAGCGTCTCTCAGCCTGTGCTGACTCGCTGACTTGACTTGACTTGACTTCCGGCAAAGATTTCCGCCCCGCAAGACGTAACAGGCCGGCACGGTCCGGAGTCCCGCCGAAAAACAACAACAAGTCAGTACGGGCTGAGGGACGCTGGGGCACCTGCCGTCGAGTGGTCCGAAGGGACAGGAAGTGATGAATCCTCCCTCCAGATAAACCAGTGTCTGGATTCTGCACCAGAGATCAATCGATTCTATGTGAGTAGAGGTGTTGAACAAGGAGAACCAAAAATTAAACTCTAGTTCCGATAACAAGTTAGTTGAAAATTTTGGGATTGTCTCTCTTAGTAATGTTATGAACTACACTGGTGTGTCCATGTTTACAATTTAAACACCAATAAGATTCTTGTACAGAAGTAATGTCATATTGGTTAGAAGAAGATAATAAATATTGTTTACCTCATTCTTTTTACTTACTATTATATATTTTGGTGGATAGTTTTCATGACAAAAGGAAAAAGAGGTTAGAGGTCACTGTTGAGGAGTCTAGTGTCTATGTTTTGGGAGGATTGTTTGTGTGTGTGTGAGAGAGAAAGGGGGAGGGGGGCAAGAACGGAGACTTAAATGTTTCCTTTCTCCCCAATGATTTACTCAAAGGATAAAAGTTTGAAAATTTGTAACGGATGGAAACGGAGACTGTATTTAAGAAAGACAGGGTTTAGACCTCGACTGGAGTCGAAGGAGGGGGGTGGATGTGACATTTACAGTGAGTAAAGGTGTAAAGATCCCTGAACTATGATATTTGACAGGGAGGTAAATAATGTCGGAGGATAAGATGGACCTAGGATTTCAATTTGTTGAGTGATTCTTTTAGAGACACTGTCCGGAGACATACGTTATATGTTTAACGTTCTCAGTATCTTCTTTGTACACTTTTTTATCGATTTCATATTTCAAACCACAACAAGGTTTACGGCAATTCAATTCAGTTTAATTTAACCTTCTCCCTTTTATAGACGATATGTACAGTTATTATCTGAAAGAAATTAAATATTTCTTGAAAATATATTTGGTTATTCTTTTTTTATTTGTTTTCTTACCTGAGTCACGTACTAATCCATGGAACGCTTTCTTATATTTATATATAATGGATAACTGATTTTATACTTTCTACATGTTAGAGTAAGTGTTAATTGCTTAATCCTTAATTTTGTACTACTACGATTTAAAGTGTATATTGTAATCATTTGTGGTTTTGTAAATTATTATGGGACACAACGATGTCTACACTTTTATTCACGAACATTAACATATCGAACAAATGACGAATTTTATGAAAAGTACTCGTATTCGATGTCAAAACCTCTTTTTAATTTATAATACAATTTTTGAAGAGAGAACTCAAGTAAAAGAGAGTTATATATCAAGATAGTAGGAAGTAAGGAATCAAAGTGAAAGGTTTCGTCGCCGAAGACACGAGACCCAAGTAAAAGAGTGGAGGATGAGTGAAGAATCGATGAAGTAAGACTGACAAAAATAAAGAGGTAAGTGAGTTGTGAATGATTTGGGAGTTAATGAAGGTGAATGCTTTTTTCAGCAGAGTTTTAATAAACGTGAAAAGAGGATCTTAGTAAACTGTGACCACCGGACACGAAATTTGGACGAGAAGGTGTCCAGTGTCGTGGTAGACCCAAAAGGAAGGGTTTGACACTTAAACGAAAAAGAGATAGAGGAAACAACTCAAGTAGAAAGAAGGCTAGTAAGTTACAACTTCAGGGAGGTTCTGTTAAAGAATCTGAAAGACAGAAGTAAGATGTATAGGTGTAGAAGGTAATTATTTCGATTTAATAAGTCTACGTAACGAATAAAAATAAATATCGGATATATAGAGAAAACCCCAAAGGGTCCACCATGATCACCATTTCTTTGACGGAGGGTTACATCCTCTACGTTCTATGTACACCAAAGTTCAGGACCCAGTCCTTCTAGGGGACCTCATACTTTACAGTGTGGTAAGATCATAAGAACGTACCTCTTAAGATAAACGTATTCTCGGGTCGACCGATGTCCGGTACCCCGGCGTTTGTCAGTCTTTACTGACTCACTGACTCATGTGTATAAAGAGAAAACTCGAGGTCTAAATGTTTAACAAAACGAAAGAACCGATAAAGATACAAACTTTACGTGTAAATCCAGTTGAATAGGTTTGACTTGAGTACTAGACGAGAGGTGGAGTATGGACCAAGACTAGGTTAACAGAAGTTATTTCCATGGTAGTCAATAGAACAAAATGCGAATTATTAGATCTTCAGTCGTTCATTTCTTGATTTTTCGGAGAATCACTTTCAATTTCTCCTCTCACGTTTTCGACCGAATTTTGAGTTGTAAGTCTGTTGATTCTAGTACCGTAGACCAGGGTAGTGAAGTACCGTTTATCTACCCCTTTGTCACCTTTGTCACTGTCTGAAATAAAAGAACCCGAGGTTTTAGTGACGTCTACTACTGACGTCGGTACTTTATTTTTCTGTGACCGAGGAACCTTCTTTTCGATACTGGTTGGATCTGTCATATAATTTTTCGGTCTCTGTAATGAAACGGTCGTTTCCAGGCAGATCAGTTTCGATACCAAAAGGGTGATCAGTACATACCTACACTCTCAACCTGATATTTCCTTCGACTCACGGTTTCTTAACTACGAAAACTTGACACCACAACCTCTTCTGAGAACTCTCAGGAATCTGTAGTTCCTCTAGGTTGTTCAGTTAAGATTTTCCTTTAGTCAGGACTTATAAGTAACCTTCCTGACCACGACTTCGACTTTGAGGTCATGAAGCCGGTGGACTACGTTTTTTAATTGAGTAAACTTTTCTGGAACTAAGTCCCTTTCTAACTCCCATCCTCCTCTTCCCCTACTGTCTCCTACTCTACCAACCTACCGTAGTGGCTGAACTACTTGTACTCAGACTCGTTCGAGGTCCTCAACCACTCCCTGTCCCTTCGGACCGTACGACGTCAGGTACCCCAACGTTTCTCAGCCTGTACTGACTCGTTGACTTGATTTAGATCTTTTGTGGGAACTGTAGAGGGATATGAGGAATAATAGGTTGTGTAGTCGTGGAGGATGTATAAAAAAACTGAAGTAACTCAACACGTACTATATGTTTTTCAACGTGTATAACCTACATGTGTAGAACCACTCGAACTTGTGTCTGTATATCAGGACTATGATAAAAGTGTTTGTTCCACTATACGTGTAAAATTAATCATTCCTCCCGTACCAGATAACGGAAAAGTAGTAGGTGTGACGATATTAGGAGTAATCACATTAAAAGTAATCTCTATGACAAGAAGATATACGTAGACTGTAGCAAATTAGGTATTCGGTATAGGACCCTAATAGAAAACCTTTTATTGTGGATAGTATAAGAGTGTGGGGATTTTTTACAGAAGAGGTTACTACCTTATTTATAGTTTTATGATGTTCCGACTTTTATGACAGAGGATCCAACGAGAGGTTTAAAGAAGTGTGTATAAGTCACGAGTTGGGTAATACCAAGTCTCTCAAAAAGTATACTAGACTCCGAGTACGTACATTTGTTGCCCGACAAATATCTGGTTTGTATTACATTAAACAGACCAGAAGGGTTGAGTTTCCTTCTATTCCTCATTTTGTTGAGGTCCGTTTCGTCCTGTATCAGACCGATTGAAATGAACGTAATGTTTAAGTAGTGTTTTAAATGTTGTTCAAAATTCCGTAAATTTAAATGATCCAAATAAATTAAAAACCTCCTATTAGATTTTGTTGTTTTTACTTCGACTTAGTTTTAATCTGACTTAGATAGTACACGACACAAAAATCAGTGAGTCAACACTGAGAAACACCGGGGTACCTGATATTTGGGGGTCCGAGGAGACAGGTACCCTAAGAGGTCCATTCTTATACCTTGCCCCACCGGTACGGGAAGAGGTCCCCTGCAAAGGTTGGGTCCCTAGTTTGGGTCCAGAGGTCGTAGCGTCCACCTAAGAAATGAGAGACTCGGTGGATATTGGTCCCCTTAATAGTATTTATATGTTTGTGAACGCAACGATTTCTGAAGAGAGAAACACTATGAATCTTGTCGGTGATCCTATTTGATCACCCTGGAACAGGTTAATAAATTGTTATCACTCATTAGTTGACAGGTAGTTATCTACTTACAATTTCTTCCTCCAGTCGTCCTCTCCTTTCTCACCCCTCGTCTTTGACTTACAAGATTCGTTACAACCTACAAAGTTCAAAATCTACGGAAATTCAAACCATTAAACAACAACAAGTCAAGGAGTAAGCACAGGGTGAGAAACACTGGGGTCTCTGACGTCGTGCGGTCCAAAGGAAGAGACAGGCAGTGGTTGAGGGTCTCGAACGAGTTTGAGTACAGATAACTCAACCACTACGGTAGGTNTTCAAACCATTAAACAACAACAAGTCAAGGAGTAAGCACAGGGTGAGAAACACTGGGGTCTCTGACGTCGTGCGGTCCAAAGGAAGAGACAGGCAGTGGTTGAGGGTCTCGAACGAGTTTGAGTACAGATAACTCAACCACTACGGTAGGTTGGTAGAGTAAGAGACAGACAGCAGGGGAAGAGGAGAACGGAACTTAGAAGGGGTCGTAGTCCCAGAAAAGATTACTCAGTCGAGAAACGTGGTGCACCAGTTTCATAACCACGAAGTCAAAGTCGTAGTCACAAAGGTTACTGATAAGGTCCAACTAAAGGAAATCCTAACTCACCAAACTAGAGGAATGTCAGCTTCCCTACTTACAAATTTATATATGTATGTGTATGGTCTCTTCCGTGACCATTGGGTGAGGTCATGAGAACGGACCTTTTAGGGTACCTACCTCCTCGGACCATCCGACGTCAGGTACCCCAGGGATTCTCAGCCTGTACTGACTCACTGAAGTGAAAGTGAAAAGTGAAAGTACGCAACCTCTTCCTTTACCGTTGGGTGAGGTCACAAGAACGGACCTCTTAGGGTCCCTACCTCCTCGGACCTCCCGACGGTACAGACACCAACGTGTCTCAGCCTGTGCTGACTTCGTTGCATCGTCGTCGTCGTCGTATATATATGTGTGTGTGTGTGTGTTACCTTATAATATGTATTTTTATTACTCTATTACGGTAAACGTCGTTATATCTACCTAGATCTCTAATAAATTCGTTTCATTCAACCTTTTTCTTTCTCTTTATGGTATACTATAGTGTATATACGACTTATATTTTATATAATTTATTTTATATAAATTTATTTTATTTTATACTGTGTAATTGATAATCGTTTTTTACTACCAAAACTTGACACCACGACCTCTTCTGAGAAATCTCAGGGAAGCTGACGTTCCTCTAGTTTGGTGAGTTAGGATTTCCTTTAGTTGGACCTTATCAGTAACCTTTGTGACTACGACTTTGACTTCGTGGTTATGAAACTGGTGCACCACGTTTCTCGACTGAGTAATCTTTTCTGGGACTACGACCCCTTCTAAGTTCCGTTCTCCTCTTCCCCTGCTGTCTGTCTCTTACTCTACCAACCTACCGTAGTGGTTGAGTTATCTGCACTCAAACTCGTTCGAGACCCTCAACCACTGCCTGTCTCTTCCTTTGGACCGCACGACGTCAGAGACCCCAGTGTTTCTCACCCTGTGCTTACTCCTTGACTTGTTGTTGTTTAATGGTTTGAATTTCCGTAGATTTTGAACTTTGTAGGTTGCAACGAATCTTGTAAGTCAAAGACGAGGGGTGAGAAAGGAGAGGACGACTGGAGGAAGAGGAAGGGTGAGAGAAAGGGAAAGAGAAATAGAAGATTTTGTCTTGTCTTTGAGTTACTTTCGTTGAAAAAATAGATTATTTTCTGTCTGTTTTCTGCATGACGACGACGACGACGACGACGACTCAGCGAAGTCAGCACAGGCTGAGACACGCTGGGGTATCTACCGACGGGTGGTCCGAGGCGGCAGGGACCCTAAGAGGTCCGTTCTTGTGACCTCACCCAACGGTAAAGGAAGAGGTTACGTACTTTTACTTTTCACTTTCACTTGTTTTCTACATGTCTCTATCAAATGATTCTTCATATATAAACATGAAATCGTATTCTTTTGTTTCAAATTGGAATACGTCTTTTTTTATTTAAGTTTAATATAATGTAACTATATGGTAAACAGGTTATTGTCTAAATGTTTACTTTTCGAACTGTGTATAGGACAGTCTGTTCAACTCCCCTTTATCGATGAAAGGTGTGTAGTGACTTCCCTTTTATTTTAAAAAGTTTTCCTTAAACTGTGATAGATCGCTTTCATGTATGCGTAAATAGAAAACTAGATCGGTTAGGGTGAAGGCTCTTAGATGTTACTTCTAAGTAGTGACATTTATGCTTTGTCGTGTACGGGTACTAACATGTAATGTTGTACACGCACACACGTACGAACGAGTCAACGAGTCAACACAGACTGAGAAACAAAGGTCAGGGTGTTTCACGTCGGGTGGTCCGAGGAGATAGTCACCCTAAAAGGTCCATTCTTATGACCTCACCCAACGGTAAAGGAGAAGGTCCCCTAGAAAGGTTGGGTCCCTATCTTGGGTACAAAGGGCGTGACTGTCCGTCTAAGAAATAGTGACTCGGTGGACCCTTCAGGATATATAATGTTAGATGAAATATTATTATTTTCTGATCTTTGTTGGTTTTATAGGTACCTTTCCCCCTCACCGACTTAGTTGACACTATGTAAGACACCATTTCACAATCAGTTCGGGAAAAGGGAAGACGTACTCACAAAATCAAAGGATTGATAACTTGTGACACGAGGACCGTTGAACCATTTTCATCTTATAGTCGATATAGGGTCGTAATAGTGGAGACTACTTTTATTGGAGACTGACCATGTAACGTAGACCTAACTCTCCTTAACATTTATTTAATATTTATAAAGAGTTTTTTATTGAAAAAAAGTGTGATGTTAATTTAATGTGATTTACCGGGTTACCTTTAGTCCATATGAATAAATGTATATATTACTTATGAGACGACTCTATGTTCATATTTCTGATTACAGATGAAGACGTATTATCGATGATAGTATCAAAATGATCTTGTTATCACATATTAAGATAGGTGTTTCTACAAATAATTTCACTCGAGAATAGGAAAGATAGAGCTTTTTATAACTACGTCGTACTGGAAGATACTCTTTGTGACTATTTGTAGAGTATATTGTTGTTTTCTTATTTGTTGGGTTAGTTTTTTACCCGTCTCCTGGGAGTCATCTGTCAAGAGGTTTCCTATGTGTGTCTACCGGTTGTCTATGTCCTTTTCTACGAGTTGTAGAATTTAATAATCTCTTAAGTTCAGTTTTGATATCACTCTATAGTGGAGTGTAACCAGTCTTACCAGTGGTATTTTTCAAATGTCCATCGTTTATGACCTCTCTCACATCTCTTTTCACTTGGGAGGACGTGACAACCACCCTTATATCAACCACGTCGTTAATACCTTTCGACATACCTCCAAGGAGTCTTTTAACTTTTATCAACGGTATACTAGGTCGTTAGGTTGAGGACCCATATATGGACCTATTTCGACGTTAAGTATTTCTACGTACGTGGGGATACAGGTGTCGTCACGATAAGTGTTGTCGGTTCTGTACCTTTGTTGGACAGTCAGTTGTCTACTTACGAAATTCTTCTACACGACATATATGTGTATGTGTGTGTATATGTGTTACCTCATAATGGGCGTGTATTTTTTCTTACACTACTACGGTAGCCGTCGTTGTGTCTACTTCGATCTCTAATAGTGTGACTTACTCCATTCCATCTTTTTCCTTCTGTCTGTGGTATGCCATAGCACATATACAACCTGGTTTTTGTACTGTGGTTATTTGGGTTGACACTTTGTCTGAGTGTCTGTGTCTCTTGGCTATGGACTAATGGTTCTCCGTCCTCTTCTCGCCTTCCTTCCTTTACCGTCGGGTGAGGTCGTGAGAACGAACCTTTTAGGGTACCTACCTCCTCGGACTATCCGATGTCAGGTACCCCAACGTTTCTCAGCCTGTGCTGGCTCGCTGAAGTGAGTGAGTGAGTGAGTGACCCTAATCGTCTACGTTTGATCATGTGTCTCCTACTTATTTACTGACATAAGTTTAGGACTCTATTTGGTTTCACCTTTTTTTATATCCTTTTCATATATATATATATATATATATATATATTGACTTATTAAAACGACATGTCGTCTTTAATTGTGTTGTAACATTTAGTTGATATGAAGTTAATTTTTTTTATTTTCGATTTTCGTCATCGAACTTTAGTTATTGGAGACCCCCTTCTTTTGTGACCATTATTAAGGTTACTCAGAACTTTAAATTCATGTAAAGGAGAACACAGGACCATTGTTAGTTTAAGAATTAAGTTAATCGATTTATCAAAATTAGTATCTGTTCCAATTTGTTAGAAATTTGATAATTAAACAACTTTTAACCAGGAACAAAGGTTCAATTGTAAATCCAAAATGTTCAACATTTATTATATAGAGTTATAAAAGGGTTCAGTTCGAGATTTGGTGACATAGGTAAGATCTTTTTATTCGGGGAAACAAGTCTAATGACTAGAGTAGGACGACAGTTCCGATTCCACAAATCGTTCTGATAAAGGCCCTGGGTCTGTCCTGTAAAAAGAACCGTTACTCTGTTATCTAATGGGTCTCGAGTTTACTCTTCTGGGTCACCGGTCCAGGTATAGTGAGATTGCAAGATGTCTACTTGTCGTGTCTACCACTCTATATAACTAACTACTCCAACAGAAGCTCCGTCTCAATAGAATCTGGACGGATTGTAAAATCAACTTGCTGGATAATTTGTACGGACAGGGTTCCGTCGACCTATCTAAAAATTCATTGATATCACCAATTTACACCTCAGGATATCCTTCGAGACTTATATCAGAAAAGAGAATTAAAACTAAAGAACATAGATTCTAGGTAAATTCAAACGAGACCCCCATTCCCTTCCTTCCTCGTATGTCTCTCTAGTCCCTTTATATACGTTTGTTTTAACGGAATTTTATGATCTTCAATGTCCCAATCGACTTACCCTCAAAAATCCTCCCTTGTAATTATATTTTTACGATTGAAGTTGACCTTAGTAGATCCCAGAAAAAAAAAAAAAAGGATGTGGTTCCTAGATACTTCTTGGTCCTTAGACGATAGTTAAATATTGAAAGGGGGAAAAGATAAGATATCCACTGTCATCTTTGGTCATGTTCTGAAACTCAGTTCCATTAACCCAAGGACACCCTGAAGTAAGTTTGTGAACCCAATAGGCAAAGGAGTAGCTATTTTACTCTCACTTATCTACTAGATTTAAGAGAAACGACAACAAACAACAACCTTCCTCACCCTGTGTCACGATTGACGAGTCAGAGATCTCAATGTGTCCGTAAACCTTAAGACGGAAGTTCCGTATACAGATATATTATTTAATAATAATGACATTGAGTCATAAATGACTCAGAATTTTCAGGAACTGATATTTTACCTCTACTATTACCATCAGTAGTACGTTCAACAAGAATCTAAAAAAAAGTGTCGTGAATAATTGAAAATAGATTGAGTAGTAGAAGTTCCAGGTGTTCCCATCACTAATAACAGATAAAACAAGTGATTATGTCGGGTTTGTAGAATTCTCTATGATACAGAATCACCGAAGCTGTACAGGTTGAGGAACGTTGTGACACCTGACATCGGGAGGTCCGAGGAGACAGGTACCCTAAGAGGTCCGTTCTTATCCCCTTACCCAACGGTAAAAGAAGAGGTCCCCTAAAAGGTCTGGGTCTCTAGCTTAGAGCCAGAAGACATTACGTCCGTCTAAGAAATGGTAGACTTGATATCCCTTCAGAGATCGTTGAACTATAAACAGTTTAATTATTAATTTACTTTGTTACGTAAATTTACCAATCACTTCTTGGACCGTGTATCGTGAACTATTTACTAGGATATTTACCAGGACTATTTACCAGGTCTGGGCTTCACGGAAAAGTGATACTTCTTTATCCTTATTTTGTTAATCCCTAAAGGTTCCCTTCTACTTCCCCGGATTCCTGGCCTGACACCAAAGGTCTATAAACTTTCTCTTATCGTATAATGAAAGTTTTTCTTTTTATACTAGGTTCTACATCTTTGATGTCTCTCTATGAAAATTTTAAGTCTCTTTCCTTCTAAAAAGATTATCTTAGCGAGTTTCTACTTGACCACGAGTTCATTTACAACATAATAATAATCGATTAGTTACTCTCTTGATTCTTTAGATCAATTCCGATACTTAAATAATAAAGTACTTACTTTACTAAACTTTTCTTGAATAGTTGTCGTGTATGTCTTATTTAAAATTTTATATGTTTTATAACTTAAAACCGGAACACTATGATAACCGTTTTTTCACATCTACCTTCTACCTTTATATCATGAATGGTTGGATAAAAAGAACCCATGTACACTAGTTTTATGCAAACAAACAACTATATTGTATACCGACTATCCGTTCACGAAACCTAAACAGAATAAATACAACCGTTTCGTCGTCTGTCCTCGACGTCTTAGGTAACAGACAGAGTGAGGGGTATTCCTTTTTGTCCTGACAAATTTCGGTCGAAGAAAGAACAAGAAAAGTAGAGTGACCATTGTGACATGAAACCTTGTAGTCTTATAACCGTCACTCCTCCAAGGACCTAACACACTTTGATCGACTACGTAGTGAGAAAGGTTGTTCCCTACTAAAATTTGTTTTGCATACTGTGGCTACTCTTACCTTAGAGTGAGTATAGTAAAAATACTTCCTACCAACCGGAGTATATTTTGTCAGGGTAGTTAGATGACGGTAGTCGAGTCTGTCTTCTCTTAATCCATGTATTTGACCGACAGTATTTTACATCGGTTCGTCCTCGATTCAGAGTAGTGTCTTCCAGTTAGTTCGTAAGCCTTTTGTTTCCTTCGTACAAAAGAAATTACTCGGTAGGTTTCGATTATTGTTCAATCGACCGAAAATTAAACCTGTCACTGTGATTCTTTCTACCTCACCAAGACTTCCAACAGAGAGAAATTTAGCCGATGGATCGATCTTTTCTACACTATTATAGTACTGAAAAATTTCCATACTTTGCCACTTGGTACAAGTGGAAAAGTTTGATACCACAACTGAACCTAACACTACCGATTGAAATACACTGTAGAACTAACCCGGTATCCCACGACTTTGTAAACCGGTTTGTAATAAGACAGATGTCCCTATAAAGACCTACTCTAATTGTGAACATACCCATCTGACTCATTACTTCGAAGAAGAGATTCCACCCACCCGGAGTAGGTTAGTTACCTTTTGGACTTTTTCCAACTCAGTCTCCCTTGAGGAGGAAGTTCTGACGAACTCAACCCTATAATCAGAAAAGACCTGAAGTCTGACTTTGACTTCGTAAACTAAAAGGACTCATAGTGTAGACGGTCCAAAACCTGGTCTCGTCATGGAAACTAAGAGGACCCATAGAGAAAAGTATCTATTTGTGACGACAACGACGAAGAAACGTCTTGTGATTGATTATATGACTAAGTTGTTCTAGTCCTCCTTTACTCTACTCAACACGGTTAGTTCATATAGTAGGTCTATTAATTTCAGTTTAATTAGAAAATCTTTGAGTAGACCATTGTTACACTCACTAGTCCGTTACACTATTGTGAAGACTTTATTTTATTACTCGGTTTAATGGTTACGGAATTTTAATCATGATTTTCATTAAGGGAGGCAAGATCGGGGTTCAAGATTTTACGATGCAAAATTTTCTTCGAATGTGTCGGTAAGAATCTTAGTTAAAGTCTTCTCTGACGTATTTCAAACTGTACACAAATGAATAGTTCCTCCTAATACGTTCAATAAAATTTTCGGAAGAGTAAAGGATGTTAAGAAAAAACTCCTGAATTCCTAAGGAGTAAAAGTACAACTAAAGACGACAGTAGTCAGAAGTCGGGTACCGGATAGATGAATAAAAGACACTAATAAAGGTCCGAGACCACAAATACTAAAAATTCGAGATGAACGTGATGTTGTCTAATTCGTAGGTTTCGTTTCCTCTATGGGAGACTTCGACGGTTTAGGGACTGTAATAATGGACGTTCATTTGACAGAGGAACCGTGAATGGACGGGTCTTCGTCCTTGAGAGGCCGGTCGGGGTCCGCGGCGTATCGGTAGTCGTCGGGAGAGTGGCAGTACGGGAGCGTCTTCGTCCGATGGTGGGCGCGGAACCCGTTCACTGAGCACTCGAAGAACTCGTCAAATAGCTTCGAGACGAGGGGGCGTAACGATATCTAAAACATTCTTACTCGCTACGTCTAGGGAAGGAACCGACTGTATAGAAACTTTCGAAGGTAGGGTGAAAGAGGTATCAACGGACATCCCTTTGTCTCTTCCTCTTCCCTCTCACAACCTCAGTGGCCCATCGCGACCTTACACCACCCCGGCCCTCACACGTCCAGGGGACCCTCACGATCTAAACCATGAACTTCTCTTCTTCCTCTAAAACAAGAAAGTGACTAGACGAATAAACCTGTTATATGTTAGTTTGATGTCATCCGTATATGTGTAACTAGACAATTTTGAAAAGGTGACTCTGTTATAGTGTTTGTCATGATCGTTAGACCGAGGAGGAAACTAAGGTTTTTCGAATATGAGATCACTCTACTATCTTTTATAAATGGACGACAAAAAAGTAAGACAGAGTTGAAAGAGTGGAGACAAAGAGTAATCTACTAGGAGAGTGGGGTGACTACGTCTAAAAACACAAATTTCGGTATTATATGTCTACGTTTTGTATATGAAATACATCTTATCTACATGTTGATAGAATGATAATATAAAATGTCTGATAATAGGTATATAAAATAAGGATTAGTACTATCAAATACCAAAATAACGTTCACTTTTAAGGTCTAGGAACTAACTCTAAAATCAGAATAGTGTCTATTTTCATATTCGCGTAAATTTTATAAACTTCAAAACATATGGTAACCTTTCAATGACTAAGCCCCCCTTATTAAGGTTTCATAAATCGTTTCAAGACCCCAATTCCTGACTACCGCTAGAAAATTTTAATACCTTGTACCCCTAGTTCTAACTGCTGGTGAATAGTCGGTCCTCCACATACTTCTATATACACTGGAGTAAATTGAAAGTCTTATTATATAAATCTGTATATAATACTGGAGGAAGGTGTTTATTCTTTTGTCTACTCCGTCAATCCAAATGTCAACGGGTCTCAATGATAGGGGTCCTCCACCTTTCGACGTAAGATAAGTACCTAGACAGATTCTGACTTCTAAGATGGGGGAGGGGAGAAGATGGTGACTGAAAATCCTCTGAGTCTTCAGGTTAATATAGACGTAAAGAGAAAGGTTAAATTTCCAGTACTACGAAGTTAAAATCTATAAAAACCTCGGAAAACTCCGGGATATTTAGCACTGTCCAAGTAAAAAACTCGAAAGTTTTCTATTCCACCCCTTCCCGCTAATTAAACTTTTTATGTCCTCTGTTAATGTTCTGTTGACTCGACACCCTGGTTCGACACCCTACCTTTACCGGATAGTCAGTCCTCTACATTAAAGTGGTCCTCCCCAACTAGAGTTTCCTTATTTACTCATGCTCCGTAAGTTGACATGTGTAAAGTGCTATTCTGCTATTCTCTCTATTATTGACACGGGACATCGTAAAACTACATACCTTTCAACCAAGTATGTAAACTCGAGTTACGAGGAATGTAGTTGAGACACTATTTCCATGTTAATAGAAGGAAAACGTCGACTACGTTGACCTCGAACGTTAATCGTCCATCTACCGTCTCAGACCCAAACTTGTAGACAGAAGAGGGAGGATCGGGATACACACGAGGTAGTATCGTACATGCGTGTGTCGTTTATTCTCGGAGTCTGCAGCTCCCACCCAAAAACCACTTCAAAGTAGGAACACTTGTTTGACATTTCCCGTTTCGTCTTGATCTGGGAACTATCGTCGAACTAGGGGTCGGTTGTTTGTAGACGTACAGAGGAAGAAGTCTTAATTTCGTTCTTCGGAGATACTACTACCGTCCATCTGTTAAATCAATAAAAAGTTAATTGTTTCCAATTTCCCGAGAAGGACTTTTTACACGGTTCCCTCGATGTAATAATCAGAATGTGATTGGACTCATTAGATAAAAAGAGACTAGTAAAAATCGGTTGAGATGAAAAGTTAACTGACAGAACGTGAACTGCCAATATAATTACGACCCTGTAAACGTTTTTTATTAAACTACAATCACGTATTACTAACACTACCGTTATTACTTTTAAGAGTTATATAAGTATCAATTTATCTTTTTTATGGAAATGTTTCATTATTAGAAATCGTGCGGAAGATTGTCGGAACAAATTTGTAACACACAAATATGTCATTCAATATATCTTTGTCGAACATTATCTCTTGAAACACTAATACAGACTCAAGATTAAATCAAAAATAGTAGAGATTCAGAGTCAAAATAGCGGACTTTTAGTGTCTATTGTGTCGGATTATATACCCAAAAACATGTAGTACTAAATACTTACAATTTATATATACCCGACGAAACCACCGAGTCACCATTTCTTGGACGGACGGTGTGTTCTCTACGACCAAGATGGGGACCCAACCTTTGTAGGGGAACCCTTCCTTACCGTTGGGTGAGATCGTAAGAAAGGACCCTTTAGGGTACCTGTCTCCTCTGACCGTCCGGTGTCAGGTCTCCCGACGTTTTCTCGTCCCGTACTGAATTTCTGATTTTTTGTTGTTTTATAGAATATCCGTCGGACCTGGATTATTGTGAAGTACACACGACTCAACGAAGTCAGGACAGACTGAGAAAGTCTGGGATACGTGACATAGGACGGCCCGAGGAGACAGGTACCCCTTAGAGGTCCGTTCCTATGGTCGCACCCAAGGGTAAAGGAGGAGGTCCCCTGGAAGGGTTGAGTTCCTAGTTTGGGAACAGAAAACGCCGAGGATGTGACGTCCGTTTAAGAAATGGGACTTGGTGGTCCCTTCGGGGTTATTAACGTATGTGACCCCAATATTTCTTATAAGATCATATCAATTATACGAGAGAGAACCTCGTCGATTTTATTTGGTACCTCGTTTACCGTAATTAGGACTTATAATCTGATTTTTTATTCGAAGTTGATCACTCCCTTTATACTAAAAGAGTCTCGTTTCAGGTTCGTTATAAGAAATTTTAATTTTATCTTTTCTCAATATTACATACAAATTGTATTTTTAAGACGTCTTATGATTAAAATTCAAGTATTTTCTTTGGATGACATTCGACCCTTAATTTTTTTACCCTCATACACGAGGTTATTTTAACCTTTCGAAATTCACAAATCTAAAAAGTGGTCAATTATATTACAGATATAAAATGTTAACATATAAATTTTTATTTCCTTTTTGATTTTTGAAAGTATCCGAAGAACTTCTTTTACTTTAACTAAGGTTCGTCCCATGTCTTACTCTTTTTTCCACTCCTTCGTCTCTAAATAAAAAGGTTTTTCCTTTGTTTCCACTACCTCTTTCCTTCTACACCACATTTTATTCTTTGATCAGACACCGAAGTAAAGTTCGGTGACCAATTTCCTTCTTCCTTAGGTAAACTGTAAGAAGAAGTTCATCGTCTACGGGACACCGACCCTTAGTACTCTTCTTCTACATTAGCATCAGGTCAAATGAAAGTCAGGTGTAATCAATATCAACACTACTACGTTTATAGTCAATAACTAAAAAGTTGACATATTTAGGTGTGTATGTGTTTCAAGTCAAGTCAGCGAGTCAGTACAGGTTGAGAAACACTGGGGTACTTGACGTCGTGCGGTCCGGAGGTATAGGTAGTGGTGAGGGACTCGAGTGAGTTTGAGTGCAGGTAGCTCAGTCACTACGGTAAGTTGGTAGAGTAGGAGACAACATGGGAAGAGAAGGGTGGAAGTTAGAAAGGGTCGTAGTCCCAGAAAAGTTTACTCAGTCAAGAAACGTCGTCCACCGGTTTCATAACCTCAAAGTCGAAGTTGTGATGTGTTCCATCTTTTGAATAATACATTATCTTTTATAAAACATTCGTTAGAAAGGTAACTTTTAATTCCTCTTTCTAATATCCAACTCGACACCTACATCCCTCTTGTCTGGTTATTTCTCTTCCCATAATTTTATGAGGTGAGTGATAAACCTTCAGTTCTATGTGTCTTTTGTGTTCTCTCTACTAATTGTCTTAATGGACTTAGAATTATTTACTCTGATTATTATGTTAATATGATTCTACCTTATTATATACACTTAATTCTCTACAGAATACGACTTCGAGGTTATGAAACCGGTGGACTACGTTTCTTACCTAAGTAACCTTTTATGGAACTACGATCCTTTCTGACTCCCGTCCTCCTCTTCCCCCACTGTCTCCTACTCTACCAACCTATCGTAGGGGCTACGTTACCTGTACTGAGACTCGTTAAAGGTCCTCTGTCACTTCCTGTCCCTTCGGACCGCACGAGGGAAAGTACACCCGCGTTTCTCAGTCTGTACTGAATCACTGACTTGTTGTTGTTGTTCTCTACACATAAAAGGTATTTGATTTTTCATCCGAAATCTTTTCGTTCGTATATAAGTATGACGAATCTTTATACTCCCACTTTTTTGTCTTTTTTTGGGATTTTAAAAGAAAGAATGAAATTCGGTAAGACATGTTATACTAAAACTTTTTATATTTCATGGTCAAACTACTTTTATAAATTTATTGTATGAATTTTCAATGACTTTAACCTCTCATCTATACCTGTCAAAATTTACCTTACGGTTCACTTATAATGACTTGTTTTTTTTAATCAGACGACTATCCTATTTGAAAAGGATATTAAAGGAACTTAGTTTGTATTTTATCATTTCTAATTAATATTGAAAATCTATAGGACCGAATAAAGACTATTCTCTTTGATTATACTTTAATAATGTTTTGTTAGAGTCATTATTTTTATTGAACTCTTAAACCCCCTTCGATTAAAACATTTGTCATAATAATGTCTCGTTTTGACTAGACTTATTTTGTAATATAGTTTGTTGACGAATCTATAGTAAAACAAAACCAAGTTACAAAGATAGTGTAGTCAATCTAAAACGATAAAAAAAAATTAAAAATAAAAATGAAGTAAAATGAAATGTTATGACATAACCAAAACGGTATGTAACTGTACTTAGGTGGTACCCACATGTACGCAAGGGTTTGTAAATTTTGAAATTAAGCATACGTAAAAAAAAACTAAAGTTGGTGTCTTACTCTTGGATTACTTACTTTTACATTTTATCCTAGTTCTAATAAGAAAAAGAATATAGTTCTTTCTATGGTTAGGACTTCGGTGTTGTCTTACGAATTAAGTGTAAATAAGATTCTCGTCTACGAGATGAATTTTAGTTTACTCAGTGAAGTAAAGATCATACGGTCTTTTTGAAATGTTAACTCTACCAAAGGTGTTCTACAATATGTAGATTTAATTTTATCTTTCAGGTCAATTAAACAGAGGAGGACAGTTTACTGGAGATGAATGACAACTATAGACGAATGAAATTATAATTCGAGTTCCTTAAAAAGACGTTTAAGAAGGGTTGGATACATAGGGACGTATGTAAACGGTAAGTCAGAAGGTTATCTCTTAACCAAAATGAACAGAAACGAGGTTATTCTGATATATTGAAGTTCTCTATATATAATAAGAGAAAACATAAGAATTCAGGAATTTCCCCGGACCTTCTATCGAACATGTTCGTCTTAAATTTTTTTTTTTATTCACTTACTTACTCGTTCATGTTTCAATAGTTGTAATTCTCCTTTAGGCGGTCTACTTTTATAAACATGTTAATTAATAGGAAGGACTTTAGTCTCAACGTTGTCAACACAGATCTTACATAGTGTAATAACTTACTAATATATAATACGGTGATTTTTGGACCTTACACTTCAGTTCACCCGGAGTCTTTCGTAGTGATACTTGTTTCGATCACCTCCACTACCTTAAGGTCAACTCGATAAAGTTTAGGACTTTCTACTACGACACTTTCACGACGTGAGTTATACGGTCGTTTAAACCTTTTGAGTCGTCACCGGTGTCCTGACCTTTTCCCTTCAAAAGTAAGGTTAGGGTTTCTTTCCGTTACGGTTTCTTACGAGTTTGATGGTGTGTTAACATGAGTAGAGTGTGCGATCATTTCATTACGAGTTTTAAGAAGTTCGGTCCGAAGTCGTTATGCACTTGACACTTGAAGGTCTACAAGTTCGACCAAAATCTTTTCCGTCTCCTTGGTCTCTAGTTTAACGGTTGTAGGCGACCTAGTATCTTTTTCGTTCTCTCAAGGTCTTTTTGTAGATAAAGACGAAATAACTGACACGGTTTCGGAAACTGACACACCTAGTGTTATTTGACACCTTTTGAAACTTTCTCTACGCTTATGGTCTGGTGGACTGGACGGAGAACTCTTTAGACATACGTCCAGTCCTTCGTTGTCAATCTTGACCTGTACCTTGTTGTCTGACGAAGGTTTATCCTTTTCCTCATGCAGTTCCGACGTATAACAGTGGGACGAATAAATTGAATATACGTCTCATGTAGTACTCTTTACGACCCGACCTTCTTCGTGTCCGACCTTAGTTCTAACGACCCTCTTTATAGTTTTGGAGTCTATACGTTTACTGTGGTGGGAATACCGTCTTTCGTTTCTCCTTGATTTTTCGGAGAACTACTTTCACTTTCTCCTCTCTCTTTTTCAACCGAATTTCGAGTTGTAATACTTTTGATTCTAGTACCGTAGACCAAGGTAGTGAAGTACCCTTTATCTACCCCATTGTCACCTTTGTCACAGTCTGAAATAAAACCCCCCCCCCCCGAGGGTTTAGTGACGTCTACCACTAACGTCGGTACTTTAATTTTCTGCGAATGAGGAATCTTCCTTTCAATACTAGTTGGATCTATCGTATAAGTTTTCGTCTCTGTAATGAAACGGTTGTTTCCAGGCAGATCAGTTCCGATACCAAAAAGGTCACCAGTGCATACCTACACTCTCAACCTGACGCTTTTTCCGACTTGTGACTTCTTAACTACGAAAACTTGACACCACAACCTCTTCTGAGAACTCTCAGGGAACCTGACGTTCCTCTAGGTTAGTCAGGTAAGACTTCCTCTAGTCGGGACCCTAAAGAAACCTT
>SJYO01038983.1:5356875-5405014 GCA_006410555.1 Capra ibex | reverse complement strand
TAACGGTTGTAGACGACCTAGTACCTTTTTCGTTCTCTCAAGGTCTTTTTGTAGATAAAGAGGAAATAACTGATACGGTTTCGGAAACTAATACACCTAGTGTCATTTGACACCTTTTGAGACTTTCTCTACGTTTATGGTCTGGTGGACTGGACGGAGAACTCTTTAGACATACGTCCAGTCCTTCGTTGTCAATCTTGATCTGTACCTTGTTGTCTGACCAAGGTTTATCCTTTTCCTCATGCAGTTCCGACGTATAACAGTGGGACGAATAAATTGAAGATACGTCTCATGTAGTACTCTTTACGACCCGACCTTCTTCGTGTCCGACCTTAGTTCTAACGACCCTCTTTATAGTTTTGGAGTCTATACGTCTACTGTGGTGGGAATACCGTCTTTCACTTCTCCTCGATTTTTCGGAGAACTACTTTCACTTTCTCCTCTCTCTTTTTCAACCGAATTTCGAGTTGTAATACTTTTGATTCTAGTACCGTAGACCAGGGTAGTGAAGTACCTTTTATCTACCCCTTTGTCACCTTTGTCACAGTATGAAATAAAACCCCCCCCGAGGTTTTAGTGACGTCTACCACTAACGTCGGTACTTTAATTTTCTGCGAATGAGGAATCTTTCTTTCAATAATGGTTGGATCTATCGTGTAAGTTTTCGTCTCTGTAATGAAACGGTTGTTTCCAGGCAGATCAGTTCCGATACCAAAAAGGTCATCAGTACATACCTACACTCTCAACCTAACACTTCTTCCGACTCGCGACTTCTTAACTACGAAAACTTTACACCATAACCTCTTCTGAGAACTCTCAGGGAACCTGACGTTCCTCTAGGTTGGTCAGGTAAGACTTCCTCGAGTTGGGACCCTAAAGAAACCTTCCTTACCACGATTTCGACTTTGAGGTCATGAAACCGGTGGAGTATACTTCTCAACTGAGTAACTATTTTGAGACTACGACCTTTCCTAACCCCCGTCCTCCTCTTCCCCTGTTGTCTCCTACTCTACCGACCTACCGTAGTGACTGAACTACCTGCACTCAGACTCACTTGAGGCCCTTAACCGCTACCTGTCCCTCCGGACCACACGACACTAAGTACCCCAGTGTTTCTCAACCTGTACTGACTCGCTGGCTTGACTTCACTTTTTGGACTTCCTGTGTTGACATGGTGTAAGTTTTGTAGATCTAATAAAGGGCTACCGGACCTATAAGTCTATTATTCTCTAACATTATAAAGTATGAACTTACAGTAAATTTCGATCTACGAAAGTGATCATGACAAACTGGGCATGACAAAGTCCATCATGGACCTTCGTAAACGGAGGTAAACATGTTTCATGTGGTACTTTTGTTCTGAACGATTTCTTACTGAAATTTAGAAAGAAAATTGGATTCTCTCTAATAAATAAAATTTAAACACAAATTTTCGTATCCGTACCTCGTTAGGAAATCATACGTTACGTGTTGGTGTCTATTGATGATAAAGTCCTCCGCGGTTAAGTGATAGTCATTTCTGACACGATGACCCCGAGTTTGTATGAAGGACTATCTATTATTTCATACCACTGTAACTATTCGATATAGACCATTTACTCAAAAAAAGACCGTTTTACAGGTGACCTCCATATTAAGTTTAGTATTTAGACACACATAATCTCTTTGACTAGTATTCTTATTTTCAATTTGATTATCTTAGTATGATTTCTCAGTGTTTATCAAAAGAGACTGTCAACAAAGGAAAAAAGGTGACATGAAAATGAAGAAGGTGGTATTAGTCTGGAAGTAATAATGAATGAACCATCGTATTGGAGAATAGTAGAGGATAGAAAGTAAACCCCCTAGAATGAAGAATAATACAAGGAAGTATACCTTGTATGGGGTCTAGAAGGGTGAATAAATCAAAATAAGTACTACGAGAAAGATGAACCTTATGGATAAAGGGTGAGGAGATACAACTTTAGAATGGTAAAGAGATGTAACTTAAGAAAGACAAAGTTGAGTTGACGGGTCCCTCATTGAATTCTACATCTAGTATAGAGGGATCACGGTAGACCGTTTCCGAACACCCTGTTTTGACTGGACGAGGTAGTACGAAAGGTTCCTTGAGGGATCTCCCTATCATATTGGATCTATAAGTAAACTGTTTATAATCAATTAATTAATGTATGTCCATATTACGAACCGTGTACCATCTGAGATCTATAATTGCGTAACCTCGGATAACGAGGTAAAATATTGTGACTTCACGTGTTAAAAACGATAAACATTAACGATCTTTTCAAATATAAAGGAAATGAAAAAAGTCAACCCCCCCACTGACGTGGTACGTCGCACACCCTAGAGTGAAGGTGTACCTCCTGGAATCAAAGGTTGGTCCCTACTTTATATACGTACGGGGAACACAATCTTCGTGTCTCAGATTAGTGACCTGACGGTCCCTTCAGGATGAGTCCCTATAAAACTTGTGTTTCTATTTTAAAACCTTCTCAATTAAATAAACAAGTTTATATTAGTAGTTCACCTACGATTTTTTTTACATTTTTGACCTGAAGGGACCACTCAGGTCACCAATTCTTAGACTGACGGTTACGTCCCCTGTACCCAAGTTAGGGACCAGTCCTTTCTAGGGTGTATACGACCTTGCCGCTCCGGATCCGTGGTGTCGATGACTGAGGACGTTCGAGACCTCATTGATCATTGAGTGACACTGATCTCTCATTGGAGACGAGAGGCGTTGATCTCTTTCGGGAGCTTCTGGGTCACGGCGGTTTCTGTTTATTAAAATAAAGTTTTGTACATTTAGATCAGAAAGTCTTTCATAAGTGAAATCCTTTACATTAAGTGAAATTTTTTATGACTCGAACCTGAAGGTGTAGTTCTCCAAGGGGGGGGGAAAATAAACTGGGTTTAATAGAAAGAAAAAAGTTTTTCCTTTAATTCTAAGAGTTATATTTATTATTAAATATTTATGTAAGGTTCACCAAAAATGAGGACTAAAGGACAACGACAATATTTGTCATATAAAACAACCGTTGATGACCACTTCCTTTTGCGACGGTAAAAAGTACCCTCAATGACGGACCGTGCTATGGTAGGGGGTTTTATAC
The DNA here is from genome assembly GCA_006410555.1 of Capra ibex. Lineage (NCBI taxonomy): Eukaryota > Metazoa > Chordata > Mammalia > Artiodactyla > Bovidae > Capra > Capra ibex. Next base: position 5,401,901 of record SJYO01038983.1, on the reverse strand, counting down.
ACACCCGTCCTAATTAGTCACTCACGGATTAGTGGTGAAGGGCCGGCAAGTGCCCCGGTATTCGTAAGTAGTTCGCTAGAATCTGTTTTGACGGGTATAACTCACCCGACACAGAACCACTTCGAGCACCAATTAATTTATTGGCCCTCGCTCTTTTCGGTCTCTCTATTTGTGGAGAAGAGTAAGGTAGGGGTAGAGAAAAACTTCAGCAAGGGGAAAAGTCTTTACACACAGGAAGGGGTAATGTCGGTGTACGTGTTACCCATCTCGTTAAGGTTTGAGAGATGACTGAGTAACGAGAGACAAATGAAGGGTCGCGTTCTGTTATGTCAAGAAGTTCCGTCTACAAAGAGAGGAGGCTTGTTTTGTTACGTTGTGTATGAGAGTAGGTGTTTACTAGCGCTTACGGAAACGGCACTTTTAGAAACGATTGTCTAAAGGTTCAAACCCGGTGAAGAAAGTTTAGAATGGGACCTCAGACAGACATTGTACTGGGTGTCTCGTCTAATAAGTGACACTCCGTCCTGTAATAACTTAAAGTAGGTTCTACAAAATAATAACCTTTATGATTTTCCTAAAGTAAGACGTTTGAGTGACCTCTACGATATGGTCCGTCCCTCATATATTCGTTGTAGACTCGTTATGAGGTTTTTATTTCGATCATATCGTATTGTCATTAAACCTAAAATTTTATGTGTGTCTTTATCATTAATACTTTAGGATTGGTCCCTATAATCTTAAACAGTCTTTTCATACACGGTTCACGTAACGACTCAGCATATTGCACAACGACTTGAAAAACAACGACAACAACCGACGGTCCGTACCACGATCTTTTACTTTAAACTAGAAGTCTTGTTTCCGTGTTCAACTGGTATGTTTAGGTAAAAGTTCTGTCTACAGTACTTTAGTTTATTTACTTTATTTTTATATACCCTCAACCGAACACATTTTTAGTGTGTTCAGTTAATGTCGGTCACACTCACGGTAGAAACCAAGACATTACACCCAACGACCCCCAACCTTATTTTCTAATACTATTGATCGGTAAGGTCATTGAGAAGTACGTTGACCCAACTTGACTCTATCGGTTTTGACTTTCTCTTAGTTTCAATCTTTTTCCTGGTTCAAAATCTTAAATAAAATTTAAAGACGGTTCATCTTTACGGTTTAACCTTTAACTTACTGTAAGACCGAGTCTTTTCTCTTCAATTTTAACCTTCATAAACTCTGGTAGCCTTATACCTGTCGCTGTCATTATCTACTCGCACATCCTACGTTTTCCTTTTCTCTCGACGAATGTGGGATTTCTTAAGGTTATAAATACGTAATTGACTTTTCTGTTTCGATAGTTCCTGTTTCCTCTTCTTTGGTTCTCTTACATACCGATACCCTTACTTCTACTGTCGTACAAAATGAAAGAAGACCTGTAATGGTCACAGTGATGATTTTACTCTACGTATCACCTTTTTTAGGTGACTAAAACCGTTGTCAGTTTCGGTATTTCCTCATCTGACACTCATTTACCCTCAGTCTCTCACTTCTGTTATATAAATATGTTGAAAACACTCTCTACGAACCCCTACCTGTCCCTCCGGACCGCACGACATTAAGTACCTCAGTGTTTCTCAGCCTGTGCTGACTCGTTGACTTGACTTGACCGTCACTTATTCTCGATTCGTCATACTACTATTATCCTTCTCTTACACCTTCGGGTTCCTCCCTAAAATAAAGATCTATACCCATGGAACACACACACACGCTCCAACAAGTCAGTACGGACTGAGAAACGTCGAGGTACCTGACGTCTGATGGTCCGAAGAGACGGGTACCTTAAAAGGTCCGTTCCTATGACCTCACCCAACGGTAAAGGATGAGGTCCCCTAGAAGGACTGGATCCCTAGTTTGGGTGCAGAGGACATAGAGAACGCAACCGTCCGACTAAGAAATAATGATCGTAGTGGACCCTTCGGGTGTCGCATGGAATCCCTTTCAATAATCTGGTCTTGTACCCCGTTTCATTCGTGAGTGTCATGGACTGTCAAAATTAGTAGTAATAGTTGTTGTAAATGGATCTAGGACACCTTAATCGACCATTTTCCAATTATCATACATGGTTTATGACGTGATCAGTGAGGTTTAATTTGATCATTATTATTGAGAATGAAGATAATAAATTTGGTTGGTTAGGATACTCCATCGATAATAAAGGGTGTAAATATAATGTCTTACAAATACTCCTTTATTAAACGGTTTATTAACTTTAGATCACTCATCTTCTCGAGTTGAAAGTGGCAGGTAGACAATTTAAAGTTTCAGTACGAGGAAAGGAAATCATGTAATAACGGGAATTTCGTGACTCTTAGTGAGTTAAATCAAGTCACCGAGAAGGTTTCCGTAAGTGGGTGGTGCTTCACAAAGTAGACTTAGGTTAAGGTCTATGATGGTTTATCTTAGAGTCGTTTGTACAATAAATTGTTTGTCTCGAGAAAACAGGGGAAAGATCTTTATAATATCTGTACATAATAAATCATGATTTACTGGGTTAGGCGTAGTAATGTCTCTTGACTACAAATTTATAGTCTCAGAAGGATGTTTTATATGTTCCGAATTGATATCGAAAAGATATCTTTTCCGGACGTTTTATTCTTCTCCGAAGACCTTTATCTGTGCGGTAGTGTGAATAATAATTTATGAATTGATTTAGAAGTAACGTCTCCTTCCTTCCCGAAGTCGCTGTGTCACCCTTGTCTTTTTGGACCAAGACGACAATTTGCCCATGTCATAAAATTAACAATGGAACGACGACGACGACGACGACAAAATCAGTGACAGGACAGAACTGACAAAACGTTGGGGTGCCTGACATCGGGTGGTCCGAGGGGACAGGTACTCCAAGAGGTGTGTTCTTATGACCTCACCCAACGGTAAAGGAAGACGTCCCTAACTTGGGTTCAGAGGCCGTAATCGTCCGCCTAGACAAGGTGATTCGGTGGTCCCTTCGGGGTTAATAGAACAATCATATTGAATTTGACTCTAAACTTTCACTTTTGTATAGTTAAATAATTAGAAGACTTTTTTATTGTCACAAAAACGGAAACAAGAAAAAGGACCGATAAGAAGGGTCTTCTTTTACTTTTCAACTCTGTCTTCGATACTGGGTCTAAGGGTGACATTGGGACGTCTTGAGTTGACGGAAGACGAAAGGAACATTCGACAGTTGAAGGGTCGACTTTGGACGTCACGTACAGAGTAATTCCCACTAAGGCAAAGGTGCCTTTCCTGTGTAGAGATATGCCTTGACGTACAGTCACCCAACCCACCCAACCACTCGATAAGTGGCACGGACAAAATCGAGTGATCAGTGGAGACTAGGAGCCAAGATTGACCTAGATTACTGTTGGGTCTTTAAGAGGGTAGCGGTCTACTTCCGTCTTTTAGGAGACGTCGTGTCGGTTTAGGCAAGTTCGAACTGTCGGAAACGACTTTTCTTCTTTGAAGAAACTGTCGTCGAGGGACCGGACGGTGGTGGCAGAGGTCGCGTCTAGACATGACACACCCGAGACACCGACGGTCGAGGGGAGACTTTCGTGAGTCACTGAGGGTGCCATGACTCTCCTCCTCGAGTCAAACCTTTACAGACAGGCATGGTAGTAAGTACCGTCCTAAGTCTTTACTCATCTTTCTTGACTTCACAACACATTACCGACACGACGCCGACGAAAACAACGACAACGATTTAGGATTCGAGGTAAGTCCTCCCCCAGTTGGTACGACCTAAGACCCTAATACCGGGACCACTGACAGTAGAGTTCAACTCTAGAAACGACAGGTTATTACATCGGTGACCGGTGTACGCCGTTTATTCGTAAACTGTTCATCGATTAAGTGTGACTCCGTGACAGTCGTATTTTGTTTTATCTAAAGTGTCTGTCATATATTTTTTTCTGTTACATTTTATATTATAACTAATGTACAACTTTATTATTTAAAAAAGGGTAAGTCTTCCGACAGAAAAGTGGAACGAATATAAAAGGAAACAACACGTCTTCGAAAATTAAAATTAATCTAGGGTAAACAAATAAAAACGAAAATAAAGGTCTTAAGACCCTCCACCTAGTATCTCCTAGGACGACACTAAATACAGACTCTCACAAAACGGATACAAGAGGAGATCCTCAAAATATCAAAGACTAGAATGTAAATCTAGAAATTAGGTAAAACTCAAATAAAAACACATGCCACAATCTTTCACTAGATCAAAGTAAGAAAATGTTCACCAACTGGTCAAAAGGGTCGTGGTGAACAATTTCTCTAACAGAAATGTATATGTGTTACCTCATAATGAGTCGGCAATTTTTCTTAAGTAAACTTAGTCAAGACTACTCTACCTACTTTGACCTCGGTTAATATGTAGATATACAGACAGAAACACGGTCATGGTATGACAGAACTACTGACACCGAAACATCATCTCGGACTTCAGTCCGTTCAACTAAGGAGGTCAAGGTAAGAAGAAANGTCTCTCTACAACACCCCTCCCTCCACCCTCCCCCCAAGTACAAACCCTTGCGTACATTCTTAATTTCTAAAATTTTAAATTTTTTTTTATTTAATTTTTTTTATTACTTTTAAATTTTTTTTTTCTTTTTTTTTCTTTATTATTTAAAAACCCACATAAGTCAATTTATTTTATGTCAAATCTACAATTAAAGTGAAGAAAAATGGAAAAGAATTTTGGTATGTGTACCGATCGTAATAATAGAAATAATCCCTCATTACTTAATACATATATTTGTCTAAATATAGGATATGTAAAGTCACATCTTAGATTTAAAGAATCCTATGAGATACTGTAGGTCCTCTCAAAAATAATAGATCGTAGATCGGAAAAAGAGGTCAGAATGACGAAAAGAAAAGAAATACATATGTGTGTATAAAGTCGGTATGGTTTTTATATATCCGGTGGTTTATGTGGTACGAAAGAGGGTAGAGATTAAAGTGTTGTGAGGAACAATAACGTTTTAAGGAGACAAATTAAGGACGAGTATGAAGTTGTGAGTCGACTTTCCCTGTCTTAAGAGCTCCCGAAGTTAAGTTTTATTTATTGGAGGTGATTTCTGGGACTACGACCCTCTCTAACTTCCACCCTCCTCTTCCCCTACTGTCTCCTACTCTACCAACCTACCGTAGTGACTACGTTACCTGTACTCAAACTGATCCGAGGTCCTCAACCACTACCTGTCCCTTCGGACCGTATGACATCAGGTACCTCAACGTCTCGACCTGTACTGACTCACTGACTTGACTTGACTACGGAGTTACCCCAGTGCTTCTGATTCTGTGCTGACTCGTTGATTGTGAAAGGGAAAGTGATACGGAAGTAACGACTGGGGGTGAAGTTACAGTGTTCTAAAAAGTGCAAAATCACTTTAATACATAAACAAACTGAAAGATTGTACGACACACCTAGTGTTATTTGACACCTTTTAAGACTTTCTCTACCCTTATGGTCTGGTGGACTGGACGGAGAACTCTTTAGACATACGTCCAGTCCTTCGTTACCAATCTTGACCTGTACCTTGTTGTCTGACGAAGGTTTATCCTTTTCCTCATGCAGTTCCGACATATAACAGTGGGACGAAGAAATTGAATATACGTCTCATGTAATACTCTTTGCGACCTGACCTTCTTTGTGTTCGACCTTAGTTCTAAAGACCCTCTTCATAGTTATTGGAGTCTATACGTCTACTGTGGTGGGAATTCCGTCTTTCACTTCTCCTTGATTTTTCGGAGAACTACTTTCACTTTCTCCTCTCGCTTTTTCAACCGAATTTCGAATGCTTCTAGTACCGTAGGCCAGGGTAGTGAAGTACCCTTTATCTACCCCTTTGTCACCTTTGTCACAGTCTGAAATAAAAAACCCCGAAGTTTTAGTGACGTCTACCACTGACGTCGGTACTTTAATTTTCTGCGAATGAGGAACCTTCCTTTCAATACTGGTTGAATCTATCATATAAGTTTTCGTCTCTGTAATGAAACGGCTGATTCCAGACAGATCAGTTCGGATACAAAAAAGGTCATCAGTACATACCTACACTCTCAACCTGACACTTCTTCCGACTCGTGGCTTCTGAACCACGAAAACTTGACACTACAACCTCTTCTGAGAACTCTCAGGGAACCTGACGTTCCTCTAGGTTAGTCAGGTAAGACTTCCTCTAGTCGGGACCCTAAAGAAACCTTCCTTACTACGATTTCGACTTTGAGGTCATGAAACCGGTGGAGTACGCTCCTCAACTGAGTAACCTTTTCTGAGACTACGACCCTCCCTAACCCCCGTCCTCTCCTTGCCCTGTTGTCTCCTACCCTACCGACCTACCGTAGTAACTGAGCTACTTGTGCTCAGACTCACTTGAGACCCTCTACCACTACCTGTCCCTCCGGACCGCACGACGCTAAGTACCCCAGCGTTTCTCAGTCTGTGCTGACTCGCTGACTTGACTTGAGTTGACTTGTACGACACTCAATAAGTTGTTTTTCCTAATGTAGAATTAATGGGTAAAAAGAGGTCTCGGAACCGTCGGAATTCATACACGACTTATTTACGTAAAACCTTTTACTCATAACTCAAAAGGTGGTCGAAATATCTCTATATTAACTGTATAGTCAGTCAGTCAAGTCAGTCTATTGTGACAGATTTAGAAATTCCACACTTGTACTACTAAGATATATGCATAAATTACGTTTTACTGATGGTGTTATTCCAATCAATTGTATAGACGGTGAAGTATATAAATAGTCCTAAAAAAAAAAAAACCACTCTTATAAATAGAGTGGTTTCTAGATCAGAGAATCGTTGAAGGTGTACATATTATGTCATAACTATTGACGTCAGTGATGTGACGTATAATATAAGACTCTTGAAGAAGTAGAATATTCTATTTCAAACATAGAACTGGTTGTAGAGGGGTAAAGGGGAGGAGTGGGTCGGTACCCGTTGGGGGTCAAATGAGAAACACAGATACCCAAAAAAAAAAAGGGTGTTTATTCACTCTAGTGTGTCATAAACACAAAAAGAGACGAACTGAATAAAGTGAATCACATTACGGGAGCTCCAAGTATCTGAAAGGTAAGTATTTAATAAACTCGTAACTGACACTTATCGACACGTTTCGTAGAGACGATATTATACGTAAGTGACACTAGGTTTTCCCGATCTCAACCTGAATTTAGATACTCCTTCCCGTCGTGGTAAGTCATTGGACATGAAACCTGTGTCACTCCTCTATCACAGACTTTAGAACAAGAAGTTGTATAGGGGGTGTACCAGAGACGTATTATACTATACATATACCAGGTGTCTCACCCTAAAATTTATACACAGGATGTAACAAAATACTTCAACGTTACTAAAATTTCTCTTAAAGTGAAAAAGAATGTGAAAGAAACGTAAAAAGAATGTGAATGAACGAGTTTAAAGTTAAAAGGTAAAAAGTTCTAGATGAGGTAAGGTTTAAGGTCAAAGGTAAAAAGTTATATATAAGGTAAGACGCAAAGTAAAAGGTGACGAGTCGTATATAAAACCCGGAACACCCATTAAGGATTCGATTGAAACGAAACATTTTAATTTACAAAGGTCTCAGTTTTTAAGATGGATTTCGTCTCAATGATCTTTCCACAGATCATTATAATTCTTTTGATGGTAGTAACTTCACCCTTTAAAACATTGAATATATTGATGAGAAGTAAATTAATAAACAAGATGGATTAAAGAGTCTGTGACTTATTTCATAAACAAACAGAAAACTCTATCAGATGGGAAATATTCTAGGTGAATCATACTATTTCTAAAATAAAAAGATGAGACACCTGAGTACAGTTAAACAAGTCACTCAGCTTGTTACCGTTATTAAAAAGTGGTCTGTGTACTGTACGTAAGAGGGGTATATATATATTTCGGTTTCTTTTATTTTGAGTCATATATGTAAAGATTTTCTTAATATTAAAAACGACTATTATTAACATTGGAACAATCCTTCTTTACATGTAAATGAACATTTAGTCTAAGTGATCGATAACAAACAAACAAAAACAACAATAAACAAAAAATAAAAAAATAAAAAATTTATGATTATCGAGTCTGTTATTTCTTACACGGACGTTACGTCCTCTGGACCTAATTTATGGACCCAGTCCTTCTAGGGGACCTCTTACTTTACCATTGGGTGAGGTCGTAAGAACGGACCTCTTCAGGTTCCTGTCTCCTCGGACCGCCCGATGTCAGGTACCCCAACGTTTCTCAGTCTGTCCCGACTCGCTGATTGTGAAAGTAGACAAGATTTCGTTCCCCTTATAGAGGGTCGGACCCAGGTATTTCCAATACTAAAACCGAGAGAAGATCTCTCTAAACCGAAAAAACACTAAAACCGAAGGAAGATCTTTCTTCGGGTTAAAGTTCGTAAGTATACAACTGAGGTCCCAAAATTTATTGAAATTTTACGGTGATTTTAGGAACGAATTGGATCCCTTTTTCACTTTATCGACCTCCTTCTAACTAGTCAAATGATCAAAGAACTAGAATCCATCAAAGGTGACCGGAGTCTAAGTTGTGAAATTCTCCTTAGAGTCAGTTATGGGTTCGTGAATAACTTTACTTATTTTGTTATTTTTGGTATACCCCGACCCCCTACCCATGCATGTATTCAGAAACAAGTATATTATAATTATTCGTATATCTCCCCCAACCATATTCTTACAGGTATATGTATATTACTATTCGTAAAATATATACAAACGTATAGATACTTTCTATAAGTATAAGTTGATACTATACGTGTATACATGTATACATATGTATATGTACATATATGGTATTATTTCCAAATTTTGTGACCCACCTATTTCCACAATCTTAAGTCTCCTTCCTTTTTAATGAGGATTGACCTGTGGAGTCCACTACTCCGGATGTGGTATAGGGAAAACGTAGAGGACAAAGGGAGAAGTAACTACAGACCCACTAAAATTAAAAATATAAACTGTACCGTTTATCGAATCAATGTGGGATAAAGTTTCCTAATCAAGTAAGTCCACTTCGTCTACCATAGTTCGAGAAGAGGTAGACAGGACGTGTTAATACTTCTCAGGGTATCGGAGCCAGGAGGTATTGTGCTCCGATTCCCTTTAGTTCTCTGTGTCCCTTCGTCTCCTTCAGTCAGGTTCTCACCTAATAACTCCGACAATCTAACAAGTAAAGTACCCTTGTAGAAAGTTCTCCGGTAATTCCGACATAACTCCTCCTTCTCTCTTGTCATACAGGAGTCAGAGAATTGACGGTTACCAATGTCTGACAGAGGTTTCTCGTAACTAAGGGTACAGGAAGGAAGATAGTAATCGACAGAATCGTTCCATAATTCCATTGAGGACCCGAAGGGACCACTCAGTCTACCATTTCTTAGGTGTCCGTTACGTTCTCTGGGTCCAAGCTAGAGACCCAGTCCTTCCACGGGACCTCTTCCCTTACCGTTGGGTGAGGTCATAGGAAAACAGACTTCTTAGGGTACCTGTCTCCTACGACCGTCCGCTCCGGTACCCCAGCGTTTCTCACTCTGTACTGACTCATTCATTCGTGTGTATGTAGTGTGTACGTCCATTGAGGATTCACCTCTCTCTCCTTCGTTGTGTAATGACTGAGTATGGGTACATGTCATTATAGCTCAGGTACGTTTCAACCAGTGACGCTATAACGACAAGTCAGTTAGTTGACACAGGCTGAGAAACACTGTGGTACCTGACGTGGTGCGGTCCGAAGTGACAGGAAGTGGTAGAAGGTCTCGATCGAGTTCGAGTACAGGTAACTCAACCACTACGGTAGGTCGGTAGAGTAAGACTCCGGAAGAAGAGGAGGACGAAAGTTAGAAAGGATCTTAGTCCCAAAAAAGGTTTCTCGGCCTAGAAGTGTAGTCCATCGGTTTCATAACCTCGAAGTCGTAGTCAGGAAGATTACTTATAAGTGTCAACTAAAGGAAATTCTAACTGACCAAACTAGAGGAACGACAAGTTCCCTGAGAGTTCTCAGAACTTTAGTACTTAAGACGCTGTGAGCCGGAAAAAATAGCAGGTCGAGAGTGTAGGTATGTACTGATGACCTTTTTGGTATCGAATCTGATATCCTTGTAAACAGCCGTTTCATTACAGAGATGAAAAATTATATGACAGATCAAACAGTATCGAAAAGAAGGTTCCTCGTTCGTAGAAAATTAAAGTACCGACTTCAGTGACAGGTGTCACTAAAACCTAGGGTTCTTTTATTTTAGACAGTGACAAAGGTGACAAAGGGGTAGATAAACGGTACTTCACTACCCTGACCTATGGTACTAAAAAAAAAAAGACAAAAAACCTACAACTCAAAATTCGGTCGAAAAAGTGAGAGGAGAAAGTGGAAGTAGTCTTCCGAGAAATTAAGGAGAGACGAAAGACGGTATTCCCGCCACAGTAAACGTATAGACTCCAATAACTATGAAAAGGGTCGTTAGAATTAAGGTCGAACACGAAGTTGGTCGGACCGTAAAGTGTACTACATGAGACGTATATTCAATTTATTCGTCCCATTGTTATATGTTGGAACTTCATGAGGAAAGGGTTAAACCTTGGTCAAGTAACAAGGTACAGACCAAGATTGACAAAGAAGAACTGGACGTATGTCCAAAACGTCCTCCGTCCAGTCCACAAGACCATAAGGGCAGAGAAGTTCTTAAAAGGCGTCAAACGACACTAGATGTGTCAGTTTCTGCAGTCACATCAGTTACTTCGTCTTCATCTACAAAAAGACCTCGAGAGAACAAAAAAGATACTAGGTTGTCTTACACCGGAAAACGACAAAACAAGGAAAAGGAAAAGGTTTAGGTCGAACTTACCTTCATACAGCTTCGGATCGAACCTCTTAAAACTCGTAATGAAACGATCGTATGCTTTATTCGTGTTTCCACACCATCAAACTTGTAAGAAACCGTAACGAAAAGAAACCCTAACCTTACTTTTGACTTTAAAAGGTCAGGACACCGGTGACGACTCAAAAGGTTTAAACGACCGTATAACTCACGTCGTGAAAGTGTCGTAGTAGACAATCCTAAACTTTATCGAGTCGACCTTAAGGTAGTTGAGGTGAGAGAAACAAACATCACTACGAAAGATTCTGCGTGAACTTCAGTGTGAGGTCGTACAGACGAGACCCACTCACTAGCGTGGTAACACCAATAGACCCAGTACTTCTAGAAAAAACGTATCAAGACACATAAGAGCGGTGAAGACTAAGACAATCCAGGTACGACAAAGACAGGAAATGACATGGATAGAGACGTACTTTACAGGGGAATCATAGATGTAACCGACCCTCATTTTATTTCCTGTTTCCAGATCTTTATTCATTTCAGTTCTAGACTTCACCATACAATTTATTGTAGACATGTCCGCTCCCGTTTTGTGACCGCAGTAAATACGATAAACGTTTATAGAGGCAAAGTATCGAAAACTACCTCAAAGGAACTGAGGGTCTTATACTCCCTGTAGACCACCATTTGCAAATTGTTGTTGAAGAGATGTCCCCACACACACACATACTTTAATACTTTACTAACATCGTGTATTAAATCTTTATTATTATTTGATGTGTTAGGAGAAAAATATTTCACGGAAGTGACTTAAAACTGTTTTAGAACACAGTCATTAGTTACATACCGATGTTACCTGATTAGTCACATAAAGACTGTACCTACCACTGACTTTCAAAATACGATTCTACAAACTATTTTCACTTTGGTTTATTCAACACATAGTCTAGAAACGAGTGGGTAGGTACCGTGTTCATTGAGGACACGATTTAACCTTTTGTCAAAGTTTTTCATATAAGAAAATGTAAGAATATAACACGATAAGGGTTATACTACCTATATCTGTACTGTGTGAATTGTAAATTAGACTTAACAATTGTTAAAGAAGTAGTGAAAGAATTCACATCTGTTATTTTTGGTTCGGGGCTTAAAAATCGTTATAAGAGTGATACTGATTAAAGTTCGATGGTTGTAATACACTAACTTATGCCTCGACCTTTGTCTACGTATCATCGTATGGTTATATTTCATATAACTGGTATATTTATGATACCGACATTTATCGAATTTCTCATATCTTTTGTTATTTTACAACAGTTTAGTAATTATTAAACAAAAAGTAATGTTAAAGGACTATAAAATGAAAAATTTATATTAAATAAATTATGTTAAATTACAAATTATTACTAGTACGAGTCTCTTCCGTTACCGTGGGGTGAGGTCACAAGAACGGACCTCTTAGGGTCCCTGTCCCCTCGGACCACCCGACGGCAGAGACCCGAGCGTGTCTCAGCCTGTACTGACTTCGCTGAATCGTCACTAGTACAATTGTTTTCTGGACTTTTAAATTGCCAAGAGACACGTATAAAGATACTCGATAACGGTCGTGGTTGTGACCTGGTCCGGTTATCTTAGAAGGTTCTAAGAAGAGTAGTTATAGACAGTATAAAAGTCAATGAGGTCCTGAAACTTTCTCGGTAAAACGAATGTCACTAATGTTATCTCTGAAAGAAACATTCTTCTAGGTTATGTTACTTCCACTTTAAAACCACCACCTCTCTCCTTCTAATATATTGAAGACAAACTTATACAGTCCTTTTACAGAAGGGTATTTGTCTTAAAATCAACCCGGAACGTCTTCCTCACCCAAAACTGTTATTCCTCTACCATAAGGTCCACGAAGGGACCGGCAGATCACCAATCGCGAGTCACAAAAGGGACCACACCAGGACCCAAGTTATGGACCAACTCCTTCGATGCACCACGTCGGTTCTTTTTTTTCAGGTCCAAAAAGCCTGAAGGACGACCAGGTTACCGATTCCACGACACACCCCACGACTCCAAACTAGGCACTAGTCCCTTGGTCTGGGGTGAACGCTGTTGAGTCTCAAACGTAAGACGTTGATTTGCAAGGGGTACCGTGTTGAATTCTAGGGTGTAAGGCGTAGTTCCTAGGTTCTAGGACATGCGGTATCACTCTGGGTCGTACCGTTTATTTACTTATTTATAAATTTTTATATAAAATTTTTCTTTTCTTCTCCGTAGGGTCTTCTTCGTTTGTCTTACGGTGTCCGCCCGACCCCACCCATTCACACACCACTTCTAGACCAAGAGGGTGGCGTCTCCGATGTTCTACCCCCCTGGTCTTCAGCCGATCCTGGTGTTGCGCCTCCGGGATTGAAGGATCTGTTTCTCCATGTTCTCTTCCCCAAACTCTCTCGTCCACTGTAATACACTTGACGTGAATTCTTTCCCTTGTGATCGCTCGTACTCTGTTCTCGCATCCCACTACCAGTTCTCTCTTTGTTATCCCAAAGTATTAATGTTTTGAATCTTCATTACTCCCTGACTTAATCCTACCCCTGTTACCTTTATTTCTGCGCCGTCATACGCCCCGGTGAACCATTGTGTCGAGTCTCCCACGACTGTAAGTGTGCCTTGTGTTTCAGTTACTACCAGAAACCTTATACGAAACGCTAACAAATTCTTTTTTGTGACTGTGCAATACTGTAGTACACTCTAATCCTTTCTCTCTTTCGTCCTTCGAATCAAACCTCCAATTGCGTCGTCAGTCCACTCTCTCCTACCATGGAACTTTCATCACCGGCACCTGTAATGTAGGATGTGTCCGACAAGTCAAAACCAGAACTAGGTTCTCGTGACAAACGGGTTCAATATCCAACTTAACATACAAGAAGTTCGAATATACAACTCTAAGATTGGAGATCATGGAGTCTTACCTCTTCCGTTACCGTTGGGTGAGGTCATGAGAACGGACCTTTTAGGGTACCTGCCCCTGTACCATCCGACGTCAGGTACCACAGCGATTCTCAACCTGTACTGACTCGCTGAAGTGAAAGTGAAAAGTGAAAGTACGTAACCTCTTCCTTTACCTTTGGGTGAGGTCACAAGAACGGACCTCTTAGGGTCCTTGCCCCCTCGGACCACCCGACGGTAGATACCCCAGCGTGTCTCAGCCTGTGTTGACTTCGCTGAATCGTCGTCGTCGTCGTCGTCGTCGTCGTCGTCGTCGTCGTCGAGTCTTACAATTACATATACCTCTATCCTGGAAACCTTCTCCATGAATTCCACCGTACTCCGGTACACAGACTGGGGGTTTAAGTGATACTAGTCATAATAAAATTCTTCTCCACTAGTCCTGTATCCGTACGTGTCTCTTTTTTGATATTCTCCTGGGTCCCTCTTCTACTGGTAGGTGTTCAGTTCCTCATTCCGGGATCCTTTCTTGATTGTGACGATTGTGTGACTAGAATCTGAAAGTCAGACGTCTCGACGCTCCTTTATTTAAAGACAACAAAGTCGGTGTTTCAAATACCAAGAAACAATGACGACGAGTTCGTTTAATTATACCAGGAGACGTCGAATGGTTTTGAAGGCCAGTGGTTCCCATGGGTCTAAGAGTCCGTTCTCTTTTACTTAGGTCAAAACAACAATGTCCATAGTACTACCAACCCTTCGTGTGACCGAAAACGTTATTTCTCTGTTCCAGACTTAGAATGTAGACGCTTACTATCTACTCGGATCTATTGAATAAATTTACAGAGACTCGAAGTCAAAAGTTTTAGTGTAGTCGATACCATCCTGTTGGTGGTCGGGCTACGGACCGTGTTTTATGTATGAGATGTTTCCAATCAAGGACAGGATCGAGAGAATCAAAAAGACAAGGTTTCTCCGTCGGTGGTTTAACCGGAATTTTTACAGAGATTTCAATCTAATTCAAATTTAAAGTAAACTTAATTAGTTTGGACCGAGGTAGTGAGTAAAGTCGTAAACACAGACACCCAATCTGAAAGGCTCGGAAACAAAGGAATGGATCTTTTAAGAGTATTTCACCAATGCTCCCAATTCACACTAAAAACGTACACTTTACGAATCTTGTTTCAGACCTTGTATTTTTTTCAGAGTTGTTCATATCGAAAATAATTAGTATGTGTATAAAAATATTCAAGAAAAACGAGTAAGATAAACGGTAGTGATAGATACTGGTTGAGAATCATCTTTGAGAGAACAACGAAGATAAGAGTTGAGAAACCGATTGTGGATGTCGAGAATTAAATATTGAGGTCCGCCTATGGACCTTATACAAGTAAGTTGATGACGGTTCTTAAGAAGGTTTTTTACATTTTGATTTCGACGAGTAATCTATCCCATCACGTGACTCACATTACGACAATTTTTCATTGTAAAATTACAAAGAATTTATGTACTAGTGATGGGGACAATGAATCCATCCGTTGAGTTTTTCGTTTAATCTTGTCTGTATTGAAGACAGTTGTCCCTTGAATTATCGATTGCGTAGAGCTAACCAAAGTGGGTCACAAAAGTATTAGTGAGTACCAGGTTAAGAGAGCAGGAGTAAAACGTCGATTACTTTAGGGTCCTCTCATGGCTTCACAACCGAAAAAAGTGAGACAACGTGATTACAGACGAGAAAAGGGGTGTGAGATTAGGAAATTAGTATGGAAACCCTATGATGTCACCTCATTTGGTAAACCCTAATGGATTGTGTGTCTTTAACGTTTCAGAGGAGACTTCGTATACCTCCGACGGACACACCGAATAAAGGAGGAACAGGGAGTCCTATAGATACTAAGACGGGTCCAGACGTCCCCCGTGAAGACCGACTCTTTTCAGGGACTATACCCTCAGGAAAGATGAGGATTCCTTTATTGTATGCATTCCTGTCTCTAACTATTTTAGATTTTGTCTTTTTGGTAACTGTTTTATTTATTTTGGATTTTGACTTGGTGGATCGGTATGACTGGTACTAATTTTCCCCCCACTCCGTTTTGTGTTTATTACTCCCTACTTTGTACCTCTAGTGATTTATGGGATGTCCATAATTTTCATATGATTGTCGAGACTTGTTTTTAAACTGTTGAAGTTACTTTACCTCATTAAAAAAGTTTCAGTGTGGATACTTTTGAGAGAGTTCTTTTTTTACCCGTTAAGGATATCAAAATAAAAACCATTTTATCATTCAGTTATAAATTTTAAGGAGGTTTATATTTCGAGGTCCGAGTTTATCAAAATGATGACTTAAAGAGGTTTGTAAATTCAACCTATATTATGGTAAAGGTATGTCAGAGAAAGTCTTTTATCCTATTCTTTTTCGTTAAGGGTTAAGTAAAATATTTCGGTCTTTACAGGATTTGGTTTCACACTTTTCTATAATGTTCTTTTGATGTCTGGATATAAGGATTACTCGTATCTGTTCTTTTTGGGAATTATTTTACAATTATTTAAGGTAGTTATGTATTTTTTTTTTTTTGGTGGTGTCTCATACTGAAGAATGAGATCCTTACGTTCTGATCAATTTATAAGTTTTTAGTTCGTTATATTTGGCGGTTTAATTGTCTTATTTCTTCTTTATATTGTACCAGGAGTGTTATAAACGTCTTTTTGAAATCCATTCTAAGTTATAGGTGAGTATTATTTTGGAGAGTCATATAATCTTTATCTTACTTTAAATTAGTTGTACTATTTCCTATAAATAATTTTTAGATGTCTGTTGTGTTACAAAGGAGATTTTCTGACTTATGTAAGTCAGATTTAGATCTTGTTACTTTGACACAGGAAAGAATAGCAATACTAAGTTGTAGTATGTCCTTTCATGATTGGTCACGTTATTCTGTCCTTCCATTTCATTTATTTAAATCTAATCTTTAGTTTTTATTTTTATAGAGGAGAGTGTCTGTAACAAAGTTGTATTATCAGATCCGTTTTATAGGAATCCCCAGATGTTTCTATGGGGGATCTAATTTTCAGATCGTTCTAGTGTTTTATGTCCTAGTAAAATGTATTCTTTAGTATAATTCATAATCGTTACTTATTGATCTTACTTCAAACTTTTTGTTACTGTAAATGTTATCGTAGGGTGTGTTTAATTTATGAATCTATGTTTAATGTGGACTCGTTTTGTCACAACCTAAACATATGACTCTCAAGGTCTTTTTGTGGATAAAGACGAAATAATTGATACGGTTTCGGAAACTCACACACCTAGTGTTGTTTGACCTTTTAAGAATTTCTCTACCTTATGGTATGGTGAACTGGAGGGAGGACTCTTTAGACATAAGTCCAGTCCTTCGTTGTGAATCTTGACCTGTACCTTGTTGTCTGACCAAGGTTTAACCCTTTCCTCGTACAGTTCCGACATATAACAGTGGGACGAATAAAATTGAATTTACGTGTCATGTAGTACTCTTTACGACCCGACCTACTTCGTGTTCGACCTTAGTTCTAACGGTCCCCTTTATAGTTATTGGAGTCTATACGTCTACTGTGGTGGGAATACCGTCTTTCACTTCTCCTTGATTTCTCGGAGAACTACTTTCACTTTCTCCTCTCACTTTTTCAACCGAATTTCAAGTTGTAAGTCTTTTGCTTCTAGTACCGTAAACCAGGGTAGTGAAGTACCCTTTATCTACCCCATTGTCACCTTTATCACAGTCTGAAATAGAAAAACCCGAGGTTTTAGTGACGTCTACCACTGACATCGGTACTTTAATTTTCTACGAATGAGGAACCTTATTTTCAATACTGGTTGGGTCTATCATATAACTTTTCGTCTCTATAATGAAACGGTTGTTTCCAGGTAGATCAGTTCCGATACCAAAAAGGTCATCAGTACATACCTACACTCTCAACCTGATATTTCTTTCGACTCACGGTTTCTTAACTACGAAAACTTGACACCACAACCTCTTCTGAGAACTCTCAGGGAACCTGACGTTCCTCTAGGTTGGTCAGGTAGGATTTCCTTTAGTCAGGACTTATAAGTAACCTTCCTGACTACGACTTCGACTTCGAGGTTATGAAACCGGTGGACTACGATTCTTGGCTGAGTAACCTTTTCTATGACTACGACCCTTACTAACTTTCACCCTCCTCTTCCCCTACGGTCTCCTACTCTGCCAACCTACCGTAGTGGCTGTACTACTTGTACTCAAACTCATTCGAGGTCCTCAACCACTACCTGTCCCTCCGGACCGCACGACGTCAGGTACCCCAGCGTTTGTCAACCTGTGTTGACTCGTTGACTTGTCTGATTTTAGTCTTCTCAGATCTTTGTTTGGGTTTCTGTATACCATTTGACTACAAACTAAAGTAACGTTCACGTTAAATTTCCTCTTTCCTGACATAAATTGTTTACAATGACCTTGTTAACCCGTAGTTATACATTCCTTTGCCTGGAGATTGGTTTTGAGTATGAAATACGTTTTTTTTTTGTTGAGTTTACCCAGTAATTTGTGTGTTGGATTTGGACATTTAGAAGAATTTCTTTCTTCGCTCGTAGAAACACTAATACTCATATATTTATTAAGAATACACGGAATAGACTCACACTAACGTTTTTTAATTTCGTTGTACCTATATGACCTGAAGTCGTTTTACTTTATAGAAACTTGACAATTTTTATAGGAGTCATGAATGGCTTCTCGGTAGCTGTCCTTATTTCATAAACGATTAGTCTTCAGACTGTTTCCTAAACATAAATTTATACCTCTTATGAAAGTTCGGAGTTGTTGTCCTTTTATTTATTATAGTAAAAATTTTTATCTGTTTTATTAAATTAAACATTGAATGGTTTCTTCTATACACTTATCATTTAATCGTGTACTTTTCTACAAGTTGTGGTAATCAGTAATCTCCTTAAATTAATTTTTGTTTCTCTTAAAGTGTGTTTATAATCTTTCCGACTTTATTTTGTTTTATTGTTATTTACGATCGTTTTTACACTTCGTTCTTCTTAAGAGTATGTAACGACTACCCTTATGCTTTACCATATTGGTGACACTTTTCTTCAGACAGGCAAATAAAAGTTCTTTGCGTGGTACATTGAGTCGTTAGGATGAGAGAAAAGGTTATATTAACTATTAAGTACAAGGACGTTTTAAATGTATTACAACCGACAGTGGTTCATATATATTTACGATTTAAAACTTTATTGTGTTTATAAGAAGTTGTACACTTACCGACTGGTTGATCCGGTACGTAGATGTATCATCTTCTGGTCAGTAGCTATTTTATCTAGGTTCTCACTTATGTACGTTACTGAACCTACCTGGAACTTATGTACTTCGTTTTTTTGTTTAAGTTTTACGAAGTGTAATATACTAAGCAAATTCTGAAGGACTCTTTCTATTTCGACACTCCTACCTTTAGTCTAGTCACAAACACTCCCTGTTCCCTTACCAACCAGTGTTCGGTTGCTCTGTTTAAAATCCCTCACTTCTTTAGACAAAACTAAAAGCAATACTTTCAGATATTTAAAAAGTTTTAAATATCCAACGAAAAATAGTTTTACTTATGACCTATATTTAAATCTTCTGTCATATCCTATTCCTCATATTACATTTTATCTTTATGTTTATACGTTTCACTCCCTTAAAAAAGGGATTTATAAATTGACTCTTCCTACAAGATTCATTTTCGTATTATTTTTCCTGTCACTTATTTTAGCTGATTTACCTACTTACACATTTGTCGAGGATACAACTTTTATTGTATCTGAAATTATTTCATAGACTCTTTGATATTTATATTGTTTTTCTGAACATAGGTCTTATGTCTTTCCTGAGAGTTTTGGTGGTTATTCTTTTGTTTAGTTAAAATATTAACCGTTTTAAAAACTTATATATGTGGTTTTAAAATTTAGAAATTGAATTTTTACATACAGTTAAGTATTCTTTTTTACAGGTACTGTCATCTTTTTATCTTTACTTTTTACTGTTTAAACAGTAAATCAGCGATTCAACACAAGCTATGAAAACTCTACGGTACCTGAGATTTGGCGGTACGAGCAGACAGGTACCCTGAAAGGGTCCACTCTTATGACCTCACCCGACGGTAAAGGATGAGGTCCCCTAGAAAGACTTGGTCGTCCCTAGTTAGACACAGAAGACGTGACCGTCAGACCAAGAAATGGTGACTCGGTGGTCCCTTCGGGTTATTGTTTAATGTTTTCTATTTAACTCTCATTACTTATGTACAATTTTTTTTTTTGGACGTCAAAATAACTTACAGATTGTTTATTTTTTCATTTCGTTATGGTTCTGTATAGGAAAAGAAACATTTAACCAGTTCTGAAAAGAAATTATTTAAACTTTAATAAAAAGTTCTACAAATTATAAAATATAGAAAAAAAACAATGATCATTGGGGTAAAGTTTTTAACGACGATCGTAAAAGACATAAATATCTGTACAGTTCCTAAAGAAAGAGTACCGACTTATTATATAACACACACACATAGTGTAGAAATAGGTAAATGGGTGACTTCTCGTGAATCGAACAAAGATATTGAACCGACAACAGTCATTAAGGGTCGACCGAGTTACCACCCAAGTCAGGGACCCAGTCCTTCTCGGGGACCTCTTCCCTTACCGTTGGATGAAGTCATAAGAATGGGCCTCTTAAGGTACCTGTCTCCTCGGATCACACGATGTCAGAGTCAAGTCAAGTCAAGTCAGCGAGTCAGCACAGACTGCGAAACGCTGGGGTACTTAGCGTCGTGCGGTCCGGAGGGACAGGTAGTGGTTGAGGGCCTCAAGTGAGTCTGAGCGTAGGTAGCTCAGTCACTACGGTAGGTCGGTAGAGTAGGAGACAGCAGGGGAAGAGGAGGACGGGGGTTAGGGGGGGTTGTAGTCTCAGAAAAGGTTACTCAGTTGAGAAGCGTACTCCACCGGTTTCATGACCTCAAAGTCGAAATCGTAGTAAGGAAGGTTCCTTTAGGGTCCCGACTAGAGGAAGTCTTACCTGACCAACCTCGAGGAACGTCAGGTTCCCTGGGAGTTCTCAGAAGAGGTTGTGGTGTCAAGTTTTCGTAGTTAAGAAACCACGAGTCGGAAGAAGTGTCAGGTTGAGAGTGTAGGTATGTACTGGTGTCCTTTTTGGTATCGGAACTGATCTGCCTGGAATCAACCGTTTCATTAGAGAGACGAAAAGTTATACGATAGATCCAACCAGTATTGAAAAGGAGGTTCCTCATTCGCAGAAAATTAAAGTACCGACGTCAGTGGCAGACGCCACTAAAACCTCGGGGGGGTTTATTTCAGATACCCCAACGTTTCTTAGTCTGTGCTACCTCGTGTGTTCGTATGTACGTGTACGTTTACAAGACAGTCGTTGTGACGTGATTTGTATCCCGACGTTTGTAGAGAAACTATAGCACAAAAGTAAAGGACAACCATGTATGGGTATATACTTTAACAACCCAGTATAAAATTAAAAAACTCTTTGGTGGTATGACAAAAAGTATCACCGATGTAGGTTATGTAAGGGTCGTTGTCACGTGTTACCAAGGCAAAAGAGATGAAAAAACGGTTGTGAACAACAATAGAGTTCATCTTGTGTGAAACAATTCCTTACCTAGACTAGAATAAAAAAGTAGGTATATATACGTGTGCTGAAACGTCTCACGGAACATATATTACGATGAGTCATTTTATATATACAGACTTGTCTTCGAATTCATAAGTTTTGATTTTGAAACCATAAAATTTTTTGATATTTACTAGTAATTTCTGCAGACGCAACAGTCTCTTAACATTCAAGAAACTCTCGTTTACAACCCTTGTGAATTTTGATTTTGTAATGTTACTGCATTTGTACACGTACAATCGTTTTAAGTTTACTGTAAGAAGGTTTATAAAGAACCTATTTTTCATTTAAGAAATATAACTTTAATGTAACAATGAAGACACAGTCTGTTAATAAGATTATATACCATTTTTGTCCTACGAATTTT
The DNA here is from genome assembly GCA_006410555.1 of Capra ibex. Classification (NCBI taxonomy): domain Eukaryota; kingdom Metazoa; phylum Chordata; class Mammalia; order Artiodactyla; family Bovidae; genus Capra; species Capra ibex. Next base: position 5,380,020 of record SJYO01038983.1, on the reverse strand, counting down.
ATTTGTAAAGTATATTTATACCTAAATGGTTTTACAATCTTAAAGATCTACAACCTTTGCCACTTCTTAATCGAAAATAACCTCTTTAAACTGTATTATTTTAAACTCTATCAGGGAACCCTAATTCATACATTTCTCAGTCATAAAACTATTTTTTTAATAAAACTTTTTTCTAAAATCTTTTAACCGTCTACTTTCATTAGTAATACCTTTTTAACAAATCGAAATCGGTAGTACTAACTTGACTATAGCGTAGAATCTAAAGTCATCGTGATCGACCAAGTCAAGTCAAGTGAGTCAGTACAGACTGAGAAAGACTGGGGTACCTGATGTCATGTGGTCCGAACGGACAGGTATTGGTTAAGGGTCTCAAATGAGTTCGAGTACAGGTGACTCAGCCACTACAGTAGGTTGATAGAATAGGAGACAGCAGGGGAAGAGGAGGGCTGAAGTTACAAAGGGTCGTAGTCCCTGAAAAGTTTACTCAGTCAGGAAACATAGTCCACCGGTTTGATAACCTCAAAGTCGAAGTCGTAGTTAGGAAGGTTACTTATAAGTACTGACTAAAGGAAATCTTACCTGACCAACCTACAGGAACGTCGGGTTCCCTGAGAGTTCTCAGAAGAGGTTGTGGTGTCAAGTTTTCGTAGTTAAGAAGCCACGAATCGAAAGAAATATCAGGTTGAGAGTGTAGGTATATACTGATTACCTGATCTGTCTGGAAAAAACCGTTTCATTACAGAGACGCAAAATCATACGACAGATCCAACCAGTATTGAAAAGAAGGTTCCTAGTTCGTAGAAAATTGTAGTACTGACGTCAGTGGTAAACGCCACTAAACCCCCGGGGGGTTTTATCAGACAGTGGTAAAGGTAACAAAGGCGTAGTTAAACGGTACTTCACTACCCTGGTTTATGGTTCTAAAATCAAACGACTTACAACTCAAAATTCGGTTCAAAAGTGAGAGGAGAAAGTGAAAGTAGTTCTCTGAGAAATCGAGAAGAAGTGAAAGACGGGATTCACACCACAGTAGACGTATAGACGACGATGACGATGACGATTCAGCGAAGTCAGCACAGACTGAGACACGCTGGAGTCTACCGTCGGTGGTCCGAGGAGGGGTACCCTAAAAGGTCCGTTCTCATGACCTCACCCCACGGTAACGGAAGAGGCGACGTATAGACTCCAATAACTATAAAGAGGGTCGTTAGAACTAAGGTCGAACACGAAGTAGGTCAGGTCGTAGATTAAATTTATATTAAATTTAAATATATTGAATTTATATATATGTGGAACATAAAATAAATTTATTTTATGTGGGACGTATATTAATTTTATTCGTCCCACTGTTATATATCGGAGTTACATGAGGAACGGGTTAAACCTTGGTCAGACAACAAGGTACAGGTCAAGATTGACAACGAAGGACTGGACTTATGTCTAAAGAGTCCTCCGTCCAGTCCACCAGACCATAAAGGTAGAGAATTTCTTAAAGGGTGTCAGACTACACCAGGTGTGTTAGTTTTCGAAACCGTATCAGTTATTTCGTCTTCATCTACAAAAAGACTTTGAGAGAAAAAACTACTAGGTTGTCTACAACCGTTAAACTAGAGACCAAGGAGACGGAAAAGATTTAGGTTCAACTTGTAGTCCTTCAAGTACCAAGTGCATAACAATTTCGGACCGAACCTCTTAAAATTCGTGATGAAACGATCGTACACTCTACTCACGTTAACACGCCATCAAACTCGTAAGAAACGGTAACGGAAAGAAACCCTAACCTTACTTTTGACTGGAAAAGGTCAGGACACCCGGTGACAACTCAAAAGGTTGAAGCGATCAACTCAACTAATCTCGTACCAAATGACCGCGAGGGATCACCGAGTCTACCATTTTCGTAGACTGATGTTAAGCCCTCTGGACCCAAACTAGGGACCCAGACCTTCTATGGGACCTCTTCCTTTACCGTTGGGTGAGGTCATGAGAACGGACTTTTTAGCGTACCTGTCTCCTCGGACCACCCGACGCCAGGTACCCCAGCGTTTCTCAGCCTATGCTGACTCGTTGAAGTGAAATGAATGACCTCGAGTCTAAGAGACACTAGACTGCGAAAAAGGAAAATCTTACGAGTTTGTGAAGAAACTCATAACGGAATAAGGAAACCTATTCCTTATTCCAAGTCACGTGTGTAAGACCTCAGTCTGTTCGAGTCTAAAATGGGAACCGAGTAGTAGATGATCGACATCAATGAACGAGTTTAAGGAACTTCACTTAACTTCACTTCACTTCATCGCGTCAGCACAGGCTGAGAAACGCTGGGGCACCTGACATCGGGTGGTCCGAGGAGACAGGGACCCTAAGAGGTCCGTTCTTATGACCTCACCCAACGGTAAAGGAAGAGGTCGAGTTTAAGGAATTTGAGAGACTTAAGCATAAAGAATAGATGCTTAAACCTCATCAGTAACAGATTCGTTACGAAATATACATTTTGAGGGACATGTAACATCTATGAGATTGTTCGTCAACCATTATATAAAATTCTATAGAAACGATGAAGAAAACGGATCTCTTAAGGCTAAGTGGGAACTTCAGTTTAAAATTGTAATAGGATTATAAAGAGTTAAAATCAAGATAAAGGAAGCGTTCAGATACCTATCTCCGTATGTAAAATTGGAGATGTAGGGGACTTAGATCGTATCACGGACTGTCTGCGTCATTTATAACGACTTAATATAAACTAGTACGTGTGGAGGATGTGTACGAAAGATATTATCTACACTCTCTATGTAATGAACGTCAGTACGGTAACTCGTCGTTCATAAAAGTGTCGTCTCCGTTAAATATTGTCAAGTCTCACAACTGTAACAATAATTAATTTCCAATCGTGTCTACGGTTCTTTCGTTCATTTTTGGTGTCGGAACAGAGACAGATAAAAACGGGACCTATTATCCGTCTCATCGAACGTATTTTCATTATTACTAATTATCATTATAAAATATGAGAAATATCGAATTTTTACGAGATTTTAGGTTAATATTATCAGTTTTATATGACAATGGACAGGTTTTAAGAAATTGTATAATAAAAATAAACTAGGAGTACCATATTGAGTCTCTACCCATGTGAATAGGGTAAACGGCTGTTTCCAGACAGATCGGTTTCGATACCAAAAAGGCAATTAGTACATACCTACACTCTCGACCTGATATTTCTTTCGACTCGTGGTTTCTTAACTACGAAAACTTGACACCACAACCTCTTCGGAGAACTCTCAGGGAGCCTGACGTTACTCTAGGTTGGTCAGGTAGGATTTCCTCTAGTCAGGACCCACAAGTAACCTTCCTGATTACGACTTCGACTTTGAGGTTATGAAACCGGTGGACCAGTTTCTTGAAACCGGTGGACTTCTTGACTGAGTGCCTTTTCTGGGACTAAGACCCTTTCTGACTTCTGTCCTCTTCTTCCCCTGTTATCTCCTACTCTACCTATCTACAGTAGTGGTTGAGTTACCTATACTCAAACTCGTTTGAGACCCTCTACCACTTCCTGTCCCTTCAGACTGCACGATATCAGGTACCCCAACGTTACTCAGTCTGTGCTGACTCGTTGACTTGACTTAACTTGACTAACAGGGTAAAATGTTACTTTCTTTGTCGGTATGACTTCAATTTCTTATACGAATTCCAGTGTTGTAACGTCAACACTAAGTTTTAAGGTCAGACGGATGACGGTTTTGAGTAATTTCCAAGTAGTGAGGATGTTGAATTGACTCTTCGTCAAAAGTCCTTTGGAAGTGAAATGTCTTCTAGTTTTAGGTAAGGTCTCAAATAAACTATTAAGACGTTATATTTAAAGGGGTTAGACTTTAGTAACCGTAGACGTTTCTTATTTAGTTGAGTCAAAAAGAAAATTTATAAAAACACTCAAAAAAAAAAAATAACCGATGACATTCCGAACGTTATATGTGGAATTGAGTAGTTTTAGTTGAAGTTTAAATATAATTGCTAAAGGTATTCTGTATCTTTGAAAGGAGGGTTTCATTGTAATAACAGATGTAAATAAACCGAAAGTTTATTTATAATAAAGTGAATAATAAAGTTTGAAACCAAACTTCCAAGTGTTGAGTTTAGACCTCTTTAACCTTCTATGAAGAAAGTGGAGACATAAACTCAACCGTGAACTTGAATATAAGGCGGAGACTTTCCGTCTTTTTACCAGGAGTTTATACAAGTACGATACTAGGAGCATAGGTTCTTTACAATGGAATGGACCCGTTTCTCTGAAAAGTCCACACTAATTCCGATTTATAGAACTTTACCCCCTGAATAAGACCTGATAAGGCTACAGAGTCAGTTTAGTGTACTCAGGAATTTTCACTTGGAAAAGGTACAAACGTTTGTTGGTTTGTCTATTGGTTTTTTTCTTTCTTTACATACAAGTTTAACAAGTATGACGATAGTGTTACGGGTCTTGTTCGATATATTGAATAGTTTACGAGTTTTTATATTATTTCTAATTACAAAATTTTTGACATTAAAAAGGATATCTTCCGTTTATATTTTTATTTTGAAATAAGAAGTTTATAACTTCTTAATATAACTTCTTTGAGTTATATTAATTCTAAAAAAAAGAAGACATCGAATTATATAATTCTATGTAAAGTGTAACAATTTTCTTGTTATGGACGATCCCATCATTAATTCTTATCTCAAACACTATTAAAGAAGTAGATATTTAAATAAATATACGATTAATTCGTACTTATAACGATTTATAAACGTAAAATTTCTTTCTGTCTTTTGTTTAATTTTATGGTTTTGTATTCGTGTACATAAAACAAAAAATACATTCCGTATCATAATCATGTCACAAACCCTTAGGATTTTAACACGCATACGTAAAGAGATGTATTAATATATAAAGAAAATATACCATTGTATCTAAAAAATTTCAGAAATATATACTAAAATTTTAAAGAAGACAAAACCCTATACTTTGACTCATCCGCGTAAACCGAAATAGATTAATAGTTGTTATTATTTCCCCTTCTTTAAGAAGGGAAAGAGTCTTGTTATTTAGGATATGGATAAAGTCCTGTAACTTGTGTTCGTGTGGTTACTATTTGTAAAAGATCTGGTCAACGGGGTGTTAGTTGTACCCAAATTTTAAAGTCACACAATCTGAGACTTATCCTTTTGTTTTATATGTCCATCTCAGACCTTTGTAAACTCTTCACAAGTCATTTTGTACCTATCCTTTGGTCTACATGGGAATGTTCCGTCCTACTTCAACAGTTTTAATGCCGTAGTCCGTTATTCATGAACTCACGACTCCGATTCCCTCGATGCTGACGGACCTTCCTAGTCTTTAATAGAACAAAAATTCGAGATGGTAGGACGTATGGTTCGTTGATTCGCACTTAAATTTTTGTTTTGTTTTACTGTTGAGGTCCCCGATTGTCGGTACATCTAAATCGGACTTGAGTGTCCCAAAAGATTATGTCCTTTCGTGAAAGAAATGAAAAGGTGGAACTTGAGTAGGAATTTCTACACCCAATTTTTAGTAAAGGAGACACATCGTCCTTTGCACCCGAAACCTCGGTCTTTTCCTACTGACACTCAGTGATGAATGATCGGAATACCGAAACGGGTCGAAATAATCAAAGGATCCAACGGTATTGTTTCATAGTGTGTCACTCACCGAATCAAATTGTCTTTCAACGACAGAGTGTCATCCGATCATCGGGTTTTGAAGCCCCGGGACTAGACGACTTTCGGAGTTAAAGTCATACTTTAGGCCCAGATAAAGCTCGAAGGTCGCGAAACTGTCGTTTGAAACCGTAAAGGAAAAGAATATTTACGTAATGAGGTCAGGGGATAGACTGTACAAACGGAAAAGTGACAGAAGGAAGACACGTATGAACGGAGACATAAGTTGAAAGAAGGTAAATATTCTCTTAGTCAGTATAACTTAATCCCGAGTGGGATTATCGGATACAAATTGAACTAACGAAGACATTTCTGATAAAGGTATACCAGTGTAAGACTCTGCGGACCACAATCCTACAGTTGTATGGGAAACCTTTCCTGTTTAAACTGGGTTTGTAGTTGAATCGATAAAAGGAATCGAAGTCAAAGAAACAGACATTTTACCTTTATTATGACGGACATCGTAATAACTTTTTTCACCTTCTTTATTCGACCTCCTTTGGTTGATCGTATCGTCGACCACATAGTGTCCACGAGTTTATATATCGTAAAAGGAAAAAGTAAACGTAAAGAGGGTCTATAAATATAGAGGATTCGTAAGTGTGTTTCATACTACGTTAAAATAAAGGTTCATAATGTAAGATAACTTTGACGTATAGATAAACAGATTGAACCATGATAAAAACTCGAATTTCTGACAGTGTCATTAAAAATCTATGGATTATATGCTGAATCAGATGAGTAATTCCTAAGTAACTACTTTATCTTCCTCCTTACTTGTTTATCTACCTATCTACTTTGTACGGATCTGAAATAGTTTTAATAAAGGAAAGTTAGAAGTAAAAAGAATCACCCAGTCTCAAATCCATCAAAGTTTTATTAGAATCCTTATAAGTATAAAACGTAACAATGACGAAAGGAATACAAAAGAGTAGAGGACAATCAAAGGATCAATTGATTAACTCTAGAAATCTAAAAAAGTGATGAGGTCCACGAATCTAGAAATTTTAGGATTACCATAGGTGACGTCAAAGGACCCTCTAAGGAAAATCTTATAGACGGGGTTATTAATTAGCAAGAGAGTCCAATAAAGTAGAAGTTTATGTAGTTGTGGGACACGTCCTCACATATACCCCTCTTTAGAGTATTCATTACAAGGACCAATATTAAGTCTGTAGATAGTGTCAATTTACAATAGAGTGTGTGGGCCTCTTCCGCCTCTATACCTTGGTTAAATGTAAAACGTTATTTTTAATAAAGAAAGGGTAAATGATATAAACCTTCTTTTTAGATAATCGAAGTGACTAATAAATACTCATTTTCCTGACTCTTGTCGTAACATTATCTTAAAATTTTGTGTGGGTATAAGAACTTCATTGCTGTCTCCTTTACCTGACTAATTAGTGATTTCTGTCTAAATATTATTTCTGGACGTCAAGTTTTAGGTCCGAAGTAAATCCCTGTACTTGTTTAATAAGAATTGTGACCTTACCGGACTTTATTAGACCAACGTAAGTTTAGTCTTTAATTCCCCCTTTTTAGGTGGGGAAAGGATACATTTTCCCATATTTCGTTAGTCTCGGAATATGAAAGGTTTTTTTAGGTTTCTTTGTGGAATTAAGGTGTAAAAAACCAGGTTTACTTGTTCTGGTTCTTTTCCAAAGTAGTCCGATTAATTTAAGTAGATATGAAAATCGTTATAGTGACAAAGGGTCAAAGTGTTTCAAAAAAAAAAAAAAGGGGTCAAGTGATTTGAAACTAGGCGAGTGTTTCGATTAGGAGAGTTGATGATAAATTATTTGGATTCGTTGAAATTTTCCATTTAGTCCTTTTCTCGTTCAATCTATATATCGGACAAAGGTATAATTAAGTGACAAATAAAATACCCACAGACAATATTTGGGTTTGTTGAGACGACCCTTAATAAATGTCCGTAGATCCACCATATTTCTTACTTCACCTGGGTCTTTTAATCTGTATCAAAAATGAAATCTGTCTGTTTTGTCTATTTTGTAACTTATGTTTTGGTGTTTAGTGTCACCTAAATCTTAAGATATACGGCACTATAAGACTATTTCCATGTTCTTGGACGAGAGACCTTTTATTTCTCGGGACTGTATATCGTAAACGACTAAAGGTACCGTATTTTATAAGGGTGGTAACGGTTAGAGTTCGACAGTTGTACTTCGACGACTTGTGACGCAACCCTTCTCTTCGCGTTTCAACCTAGAACTCTCAACTCCACTTGTTTGCCGTTAGGTGACGACGAATCTGTATTTACACATCTCGTTTACTAATAAAACGATCTGTCTTATCGTTTCTCAGATGCACTTGAAGTTGATTCTGTCACTTAAGGTACGTCGTTTTCTTACCACCACCTTTAATATTAGAACTTATATGTCTAAACGTGCACGTATGTACGCACGAGTCAGTTCAGGTTGAGAAACGTCGGGGTACCTGACATCGGGCGGTCCGAGGAGACAGGTACCCTAAAGAGTCCGTTTTTATAACCTCCCCCAACGGTAAAGGAAGAAGTCCGCTAGAAGGGTTGGGTCCCTAACTTGGGTGCGGAAGACACAGAGGGTGTGATCGTCCGCCTAAGGAATGGTGACTCGGTGTTCCCTTGTCAGTAGGAAAGTTGACTTTATTTTGTGTCATTACTGTAGGAGATACCTTGTATAATCCAATAAAAGTTAATATATCTTATGTATGATACAAAGACTGTAGTATGATACTTGTTTACCAAGTCTCTGCTCGACCCGTAACGTAGACGGGACTGTAAGATCTTTCCCGGTGACCATTCTGTTCAGCAAGGTCATCCAGTACCTTGTCCATCATTGTGCCTTCACTCGTGGCCAAGACGTCACGTCTCTCCCTTTCAATCGGATCAGACCAAGTCCTACCGAAAGACCCCTTTACCACGACGGTCTCAGTGTAATACTTTGTCTAAGAAAATAAAATCCTAGTAAGATTATAACGGTGCGTGTGGGCCGGGAGTATAAACTTCACTAGAGACTTCTGAAGGAACTTCTACTTCGTTCGGGTACTAAAACACTCCTACTATTTGTCTTCGACTTTTAGCTTATCTTTAAATCCAGTAAATATTTAGGACTTACTAGGATTTCGGTATTCCCCACTGCCACTCTACCTGGTCCTTCAATTACTTAAGGTACACAACCGAATCAGTAAAAAGGGAATGGACAAAGGAATAGTCACTTTATTTATCAAACCCGACCTATTATTGTTTTATTGTCAACAAAAATGACACACCAAAGTTACCACAGTTCAGGTAGTATATGTAATTAAGAGTGGTGTCTGGGTATTCACCTATAGAAATAAAGGGAAAATATAAGTTCTTTAAACTCTATTAACATTCGATGTATTTTAGGGGTTTAATTTTTACGTACCTTCATCTTAAGGTTAGATCAAGAAGGACTGAGTTTAGACAGTCTGTAGAGGACTCCATCAAGAAGCCCAATTAAAAAAAACAAACAAAATTTAGAGTCTCGGTGGGACCATACAAGAGAATTAACGACATGGCCGTTATATCGTTTCGGCTCCCATTGGTTCCTCGGTCCGACACGAGGCAGTCCACATACGTAGAAACACTTATTCGAACTACCGTCCCTTAAAACGGTAGTCCAGAAGTGTAATTGAAAAGTCGTTATAAGGGGTCAAATGATTAATCCTCCCTCCAGACAGAAGAGGAACCGGAGACTTTTTCACTAGTAGGCGAACTAACGAGAGTAGTCTCTAGAAGGGTAACGAAGACTATAAAAGAAAAGTAGAGAAGACCCAACAAATAAAAATTAATGAATTGTAAAAATTTTGGAGGAAAAGACTTACCTAGAGTTTGGATCCCGATTTGTTCGGTTTACGAAGTTAAACAAGGGGGTAAAAGATACGTTTGTCGGTTTTACTTAAGACGTTTGCTCGGTACAAAAGGGTGTTGAGACCTTAATACGTCCGAAACAGGTGAAGACCCTCACCAGGATAGGAAAGCGAGTAAAAAACTGTATCGAATAAGAGAAATAAGACGCACCAAAGTTACTAGGAGACTCTCTGAGGGTTTACTAGAAGTAAAAATTGAGACAGAATTGGGAATGGGATAACATAGTGTACGACGAAAGAGGAAGAGAGTATTTCGATAGTCGACGAATTTTCGTCTCTCCGAAAAAATAATTTATTTTTGTCAAACTGAGGACGTGGACCATCTTCGACTCACTACCACCCCTTATATCGACCTCTGAGAATCCCCCTCTCCCATCCGTGTTCTCACGCTATCTGTAAAGTCCGAACAGCCGGTCCATTCTTGTCACCTAAAGTAAGACTCACTCTACCTCTCGGTAAAGTCTCACCTCCCTCTAATACTGTACTTGATTGTTACGAAGTCAACTCTTATTTTATTTATTGACCCTTCTTCCCGTCAAAGTCTATCTGGTGTTTCACAGATCATCGGTCGTCTATTTTTTCTACGTAATTTTCTCCACAAATCTTTTACCAATACTTAACTACTTACTCTCTAATTGTCATTTTCATCTGACTTGGACACACTTCCTTTTAATTCTGTTTCTGTGTCACTAGTCACATTCTGACACTCACATACATACGTACGGACCCAAAGTAATAGTTCAAAGTTCTTGGAAACTGGTAAATGAAATAAAACGAGATCCTCGAGTATGAAATCTTGTGACATAAGTGGTTTTTCTTAAATATTAATTAAGTAGAATGGTATGCAATAAGTGGTTTCGGTATTCATTGGTAGTTACACTTGAAGACTGACAACCCTCGTTTGGTTACAGTAGGAGAGGGTCTTAGTGGTAAAATCGGTTCCCGTATAGGTTCGTTCTCGTTTACTTAGAGGTTAAAAGTAGTTGGACACAATGAAATAACGTTCGTAGTATACGATAGAGAACCCAAGAAAATTTATAACTTTTATTGAAATATGTGGTAAATAAAGAGACCACCTTAGGATCCTTAGATCCTTGGTGTCTAAACTCTGATTTGTGGGTACGTTTGGACGTTTATATATATACACATATGTATATAAATATATTTGTATATATTTCAAGATAGAACGTGTTCCGTAATATATAGAATTATTTAGTATACATATATATATTATGTGACATAAAGATTTCGTATAATGTATGGTACATATACTACGAGGGTTTTTTCCATTGTGAGTGTCCAGGACCCCCAATCTTACACCTATATAGAAAACCCTTGGTGAAGAGTTGAGGGTGACTTTATGTGTGTGTGTGTGTGTGTGTGTGTGTGTGTGTATACATATCGAAGGTTTTCTATCTATCTGTCTGTCTGTCTACATCTGTCGGTGACCTTTTACCTAACCTTTCCTCTCGATAGTTGGACCTAATTGACAATTCGTAGATCTTGATAATACAATTGTTACAGTGAAAATAACCATACACAAATAAACCGAATTAGTGTCCAAGGTGTCCGTGGTACTTACACAGTATGTGTGCAGACGTGGGTTAGTCTTCTAAGTCCGGACAACACAAATATATGAAAATAGGTAACTAGAATGTTTTTGAGACACCCCCTCCTTCTTACAATGGTAACTTCTATTTGTTAAAAGTCAACCCTCTTACTAATCTTCCATCTTTTCTCACCCTTTTAATACAGACCCATATATAAGGGTTTCTGACCCGTTATAAATAATTATTTTAACCGGACTGTCGTCTGGTGCAGTCCTTCGTTTTACTTACGGTGTTCTTGGTTCTTCTGTTACATAAGTTCTCCAAACCTAGAGTAATCTAACCAAGAGGGCCTTCGGACAGAATCACAACAGACAGAAACTCACGACCCGAGGAAATGACAGAGAGTTTTCGAGTAAGGTTCTCCATAAATAATCTTTGGATCGTTTACGGTCTATTATTCTACTCGTTTACTTGTGTTGTTTCAGGGAACGAGACGTGCGTACAATTCAACGAAGTCAACACAGACTAAGAAATGTTGAGATCCCTGACATTGGACGGTCCGAGGAGACAGGTACCCTAAGAGGTCCGTTCTATTCCTCACTAAACGGTACGGGGGATGGTCCCCTATAAGGACTGGGTCCGTAACTTGGACACAGAAAATGCAGAGGACGTGACCGTCCGTCCAAGAAATGGTGATCACAGGGGACCCTTCGAGATCCCATTGTCTTTCGGACCTCATACGTCCCGACATCGCCTACCACCCCGGAGTCCCTCTATGTACGTGTAACTGACGTAAGTTCTTTATATCCCACAATATATGTATGTATACTAAATTATTCTATATATTAGAAGTCAAGTCAAGTCACGAGTCAGCACAGGCTGAGAGACGTCGGGGTACATAGCGTCGTGTGCTCCGGAGGGACAGGTAGTAGTTGAGGGTTTCAAGTGATTTTGGGTACAGGTAGCTCAGTCACTACGGTAGGTCGGTAGAGTAGGAGACAGCAGGGAAGAAGGAGGACGGGGGTTAGGGAGGGTCGTAGTCTCAGAAAAGGTTACTCAGTTGAGAAGGGTACTCCACCGGTCTCATGACCTCAAGGTCGAAATCGTAGTAAGGAAGGTTTCTTGTGGGTCCTGTCTAGAGGAAATCTTACCTGACCAATGTAGAGGAACTTCATTGGTTCCCTGAGAGTTCTCAGAAGAGGTTGTGGTGTCAAGTTTTCGTAGTTAAGAAGCCACGAATCGAAAGAAGTGTCGGGTTGAGAGTGTAGGTATGTACTGGTGACTTTTTTGTATCGGAACTGATCTGTCTGGAAACAACCGTTTCATTGCAGAGACAAAGCTTATACGATAGATCCAACCAGTTTTGAAAGGAAGGTTCCTCAATCAATTCAGTGAGTCAGTACAGACTAACAAACGCTGGGGTACCTGATATCGAGTGGTCCGAGGAGGCAGGTACCCTAAGAGGTCCGTTCTTATGACCTCACCCGACGGTAAAGGAAGTACCGACTAAAGTGGTAGACATCACTAAAACCTTGGGGGTTTTTATTTCAGACTGTGACAAAGGTGACAGAGGGGTAGATAAACGGTACTTCATTACCCTGGCCTACGGTACTAGAAGCAAAAGACTTGTAACTCAAAATTCGGTTGAAAAAGTGAGAGGAGAAAGTGAAAGTAGTTCTCCGAAAAATCAAGGAGAAGTGAAAGACGGTATTCCCACCACAGTAGACGTATAGACTCCAATATCTATAAAGAGGGCCGTTAGAACTAAGGTCGAACACGAAGAAGGTCGGGTCGTAAAGAGTACTACATGAGACGTACATTCAATTTATTCGTCCCACTGTTATATGTCGGAACTGTATGAGGAAAAGGATAAACCTTGGTCAGACAACAAGGTACAGGTCAAAATTGACAACGAAGGACTAGAATCGTATGAAATTAAAAAAGTCGTATAGTTTTTCTTTTTCTTCCCTTCCAACTTTGTTTCTTGTAATAGATTTATGACGATTCTTTAAATTTTTATGTAACTTTTAACACTTCTTGGGAATTTAGATGAATTATATGTTTTCTCGTCTTTTACTTAATATGACCGGGAGGTACAAACGATTTGTACTTAATTAAACTTTCGTAGAGACATTCCGTCTATTTTTTAACTATAAGTGTTAATTCAGTTTATATAAACTTTAATAATCGAACAATTAAAGTCTATGAGAACGGAGACTTTAAGTTCAAAGGTCGTAATTATGACCCGGTATAATTACTTTTTTTAGTCCCGTCACGTTGTTCTCACAGAGAGTTCAGTGAAAAGATCGTCCATTTTGTAAAATAACGAAATAAACGATAAAGGTTTAAAACTCCTATAAAAATGTATTTAGGTTCTCAATAGACGTTCTTTACTGGAGTGATCTATAGTACGACCCCATGTCCGTTATGATACTTTATTACGAAAAGTAAACCCTCTTTTGGAAGTATTTTTGAAAAAGACGGACAAAAGTAAAATGAAAGATCCGCCTCCACTTGGATGGAAGGATACTGCTCGTCTACAGTCATTCAAAAGTTCTTTATTTATATACGGTTTTATGATCTTTAATGGAACCAAATTTTACTGGTGTTAGTCCCATATTACTAATATCGTAGACTGAACCTCAACCATTTACCCCGTATCTAAAACTCGAGACAGTGTATAATCGCTACGCTGACACACTTTTAGTGAATTAGGATGAATATATGGAAGAAGGTGACGAGTTTTGACTCACGTAGTAGTGTCGTTTCAATGTACCTAATTTTGTGTGACCCTAATTGTGGTCTCGTCCAATTCCAAATCCTCCACTAGTCGCTGATAAGAAGAACTGTTCTTCGTCAATCATTAAGGTCCAAGAACAATGATAAAACTTGTGAATTGACGGTCATGGAAACAGACAGACAGGATCATTAAATTGTCAATGAAACTCCTCAAGTCCCCACTACCGGCTCTCCTCGGTGGGGTGTAGGCTCCGGTCCCCGTCGACGGTCCTCCTCGTTAGGACGCGGACTCCGGTCCCCACCACTGGACCTCCTCGTTGTGGTACAGGTTCCTCGACACTGACACGCCCGTGTCCTCCCGGATCTCCTCGGCAGAGTGTGACTTCCAGTCCTTACCGCCGCCACTCCTCTATGGGGAGTAGGTTCCATTCCACGTCGCCGACACGAAACGACCTTGTCGGCACTTCTCTATGGGGTGCGGGTTCCATTCTCTTTGGGTTCATTCTACCATCCACAACGTTCTCCCGTAGTCTCCCGTCTGTGTGACTTTGGTATGAGTGTCTTTTACTCAGTTAGATTAGTGTGATCCTGGTGTCGGAACAGATTGAGTTACTTGGATTCGGTACGGGTGCCCCGTTGGGTTCTGCTCACCCAGTACCACCTCTCCAGACTGTCTTACACCAGGTGACCTCTTCCCTTACCGTTTAGTGAAGTCATAAGAACGGAACTCTTGGGGTACTTGTCATACTTTTCCGTTTTACTATCCTATGACTTTCTCCTTGAGGGGTCCAGTCATCCACTGGTTATACGATGACCTCTAGTCACCTCTTTATTGAGGTCTTTCTTACTTCCCTACCTCGGTTTCGTTTTTGTTATGGGACGACACCTACACTGACCACTATCTTCGTTCCCGACTACGACATTTCTCTTTATAACGTATCCTTGGACCTTACAGTCCAGGTACTTAGTTCCGTTTAACCTTCACCAGCTTGTTCTCTACCGTTCTCACTTGCAACTGTAAGATCCTTAGTCACTTGATTTTACCTGACCTGACCCACTTAAATTGAGTCTACTGGTAATATAGATGATGACGTCCGTCCTAGGGAGTCTTCTTTATCTCATCGGTAGTACCAGTTGTTTTCTCAGGTTTTACGTCATGAACCTACGTCAGAGTTTTTGCTGTCTTACTAGAGACAAGTAGAGGTTCCGTTTGGTAAGTAATAGTGCCATTAGGTTCAGATACGGGGTTGGTCATTGCGACTTCTTCGACTTCAACTTACCAAGATACTTCTGGATGTTCTGGAAAATCTTGACTGTAGGTTTTTTCTACAGGAAAAGTAATATCCCCTGACCTTACGTTTTCATCCTTCAGTTCTTTGTGGACCTCATTGTCCGTTTAAACCGGAACCTTATGCCTTACTTCGTCCCGTTTCCGATTATCTCAAAACGGTTCTCTTACGTAACCAGTATCGTTTGTGGGAGAAGGTTGTTGTTTTCTCTCTTCGAGATATGTCAGTTGTTTTTGTTCTGGTCCTCGACTGACACCGAGTCTAGTACTTGAGGAATAATGGTTTGAGTCTGAGTTTAACTTCTTTCATCCCTTTGGCGATCTGGTAAGTCCATACTTGATTTAGTCTAGGGAATGCTAATATGTCACCTTCACTCTTTAACTAAATTCCCGGATCTAGACTATCTATCTCACGGACTACTTGATACCTTACTCCAAACACTGTAACATGTCCTCTGTCCCTAGTTCTGGTAGGGGTACCTTTTCTTTACGTTTTTTCGTTTTACCGACAGACCCCTCCGGAATGTTTATCGACACTTTTCTTCTCTTCACTTTTCGTTTCCTCTTTTCCTTTCTATATTCGTAGACTTACGTGGTAAGGTTTCTTATCGTTCTTCTCTATTCTTTCGGAAGAAGTCGCTAGTTACGTTTCTTTATCTACTTTTCTTGTCTTACCCTTTCTAATCTCTAGAGAAGTTCTTTTAATCTCTATGGTTCCCTTGTAAAGTACGTTTGTACCCGAACTATTTTCTGTCTTTACCAGACCTGGATTGTCTTCGTCTTCTATAATTCTCTACCGTTCTTATGTGTCTTCTTGACATGTTTTTTCTAGAAGTGCTGGGTCTATTAGTGTTACCACACTAGTGAGGAGATCTCGGTCTGTAGGACCTTACACTTCAGTTCACCCGGAATCTTTCGTAATGATACTTGTTTCGATCACCTCCACTACCTTAAGGTCAACTCGATAAAGTTTAGGACTTTCTACTACGACACTTTCACGACGTGAGTCATACGGTCGGTTAAACCTTTTGAGTCGTCACCGGTGTCTCTTCCGTTACCGTGCGGTGAGGTCATGAGAACGGACCTTTTAGGGTACCTGCCTCCTTGGGTCACCCCACGTCAGGTGCCCAAGTGATTTTCAACCTGTGCTGACTCTCTGAAGTGAAAGTGAAGAGTGAAAGTACGTAACCTCTTCCTTTACCGTTGGATGAGGTCACAAGAACGGACCTCTTAGGGTCCCTACCCCCTCGGACCACTCGATGGCAGATACCCCAGCGTGTCTCAACCTGTGCTGACTTCAGTGAATCGTCGTCGTCGTCGTCGTCACCGGTATCCTGACCTTTTCCAGTGAAAAGTAAGGTTAAAGTTTCTTTCCGTTAGGGTTTCTTACGAGTTTGATGGCGTGTTAACGTGAGTAGAGTGTACGATCATTTCATTACGAGTTTTAAGAGGTTCGGTCCGAAGTCGTTATGTACTTGGTACTTGAGGGACTACAAGTTCGGCCAAAATCTTGTCCGTCTCCTTAGTCTCTAGTTTAACGGTTGCAGGCGACCTAGTACCTTTTTCGTTCTCTCAAGGTCTTTTTTGTAGATAAAGACGAAATAACTGATACGTTTCGGGAACTGACACACCTAGTATTATTTGACATCTTTTAAGACTTTCTCTACCCTTATGGTCTGGTGGACTGAACGGAGAACTCTTTAGACATACGTCCGGTCCTTCGTTGTCAATCTTGATCTGTACCTTGTTGTCTGACCAAGGTTTATCCTTTTCCTCATGCAGTTCCGACATATAACAGTGGGACGTATAAATTGAATATACGTCTCTTGTAGTACTCTTTACGACCTGACCTTCTTTGTGTTCGACCTTAGTTCTAAAGGTCCTCTTTATAGATATTGGAGTCTATACGTCTACTATGGTGAGAATACCTTCTTTCACTTCTCCTTGATTTTTCCGAGAATTACTTTCACTTTCTCCTCTCGCTTTTTCAACAGAATTTCGAGTTGTAAGTCTTTTGCTTCTTGTACCGTAGGCCAGGGTAGTGAGGTACCCTTTATCTACCCCTTTGTCACCTTTGTCACAGTCTGAAATAAAAAACCCGAGGTTTTAGTGACGTCTACCACTGACGTCGGTACTTTAATTTTCTGCGAATGAGGAACCTTCCTTTCAATACTGGTTGGATCTATCATATAAGTTTTCGTCTCTGTAATGAAACGGCTGATTAGTTCCGATACCAAAAGGGACACCAGTACATACCTACACTCTAAACCTGACACTTCTTCCGACTCACGGCTTCTTAACTACGAAAACTTGACACCACAACCTCTTCTGAGAACTCTCGGGGAACCTGACGCTCCTCTAGGTTGGTCAGGTAAGACTTCCTCTAGTCGGGACCCTAAAGAAACCTTCCTTACTACGATTTCGATTTTGAGGTCATGAAACCGGTGGAGTACGCTTCTCAACTGAGTAACCTTTCCTGTAACTACGACCCTCCCTAACCTCCGTCCTCTTCTTCCCCTGCTGGCTCCTACTCTACCGACCTACCGTAGTGACTGAGCTACCTACACTCAGACTCACTTGAGGCACTCTACCACTACCTGTCCCTCCGGACCGCACAACGCTAAGTACCCCAGCCTTTCTCAGTCTGTGCTGACTCGCTGACTTGACTTGACTCGAACTCCTCAACGCCATCAAACCGCTTACGTACCTCTTACGACCTAACCTTCGTCTACAGTCTCAAGTTCAAGATCGACAAGGTAAAAAGGCCAATACTCTGAAACGTGTCCAATAAAGCGAGAAGACATGAAATTACTCCTGAAGGGACCACCGAGTCTACCATTTCGTAGACGGATGTTACGGCCTCTGGACCCAAACTAGGGACCCACCCCTTCTAGGAGGTCTCTTCCTTTACCGTTGGGTGAGATCATGAGAACGGACCTTTTAGGGTACCCTCCTACGACGATCCGATGTCAGGTACCCCAGCGTTTCTCAGCCTATACTGACTCGTTCAAGTCAGGAGTCGACATATTATCCCTACAAACACTCTTAATTCATTGATGAGAATGTCACGGATGTCCAAACCGACCGGATATCAAGAACAACGAATCAGCGATTCAGTACAGACTGAGAAAACACTGGCGTATCTGACGACGGACGGTGTGAGGAGACAGGTACCTTAAAAGGTCCGTTCTTATGCCCTCCCCAACGATAAAGGAAGAGGTTCCCTAGAAGGACTGGGTCCCCAACTTGAACGTAGAGGAGAACCGTCCGTCTAAGAAAATAGTGACTTGGTGGACCCTTTAGGTCAGTAGTACCCTCTTAATTTGATTTTGACACGATTGGTGACCCTCCAGTGTCCACCACCCCGTCGTAAGGTGTTTTCGGGGTGTCCCTTGAGGAGATGGAAGACCCGAGGCTCAGGTGGGTCCCAGACGACGAAGACGGTGCGTACCTGTGACTCTGGCGACCCTCTCTCTTCTGGTTCTCTCTCTCTTACCACCTTTATCGTTGTTGCGATAAAGTAATGTCATCTTCCGTCTCGCGACCCGGTGTCGAGGCCTGGACCGGAGGTCACGAGGTAAAATGACGATTTACAAGCGTACTGAACTTTTACAGTGTTCAAGAGACGTCGCCAAGAATAGGTGGGCGTATAGACTTTAATAAGATTAATGTACCTTACAAACATCCGAAATGGTATATCCAAAATGAACTCGAAACCTTAGATTGTCTATACCTAATTTAGGGTCAAGACGGGAGATGAGGGACACATTAGACCCTCTAAATAAATTCAGGAGATACGGGGTCACAGAAGTAAGCCTCTCATCAGCAATACTACACAAGGAGTGCCTTAATCAGTTCTATATTTCTTTGAACAGATCCGTGTATATGTATCAATGTCTTAGGCCATCGTCTTTTAAACCGTCACCACCAGGAGTGTCGAAGGTTTCGTAGACTGTACGAGACAGACAACACTGGCCATGGTAGGAGTGTAGTAGGGTGATGATGATCTTAGTGATAATAGACTCGATTTTCGTTTCATTCTGTGATAACTACTTTCCCAACGACAACGATTCAGTAAAGTCAACACAGGATGAGACACACTGGGGTGTCTACCGTCGGGTGGTCCGAGGGGGCAGGGACCCTAAGAGGTCCGTTCTTGTGACCTCACCCAACGGTAAAGGAAGAGGTTACGTACTTTCACTTTTCACTTCCCCTTCAGCGAGTCTACTTTCGCATAATACACTGTTATGGTGTGTATGTGTGTCTTATCTTATACAGGATTTTATGATTGGTATCGATAGTTGTACTCTAATTTTGAACCCCCGTTACAACGAATGAATGTGAAAAATGCATAAAACAGTAGAAAGATACTTATGAGATAAAAGTCCTAAACTCGTTTACCGTACACGTTATGCTTATTGATACTTGTCTCAGGGTACACTTGTGACGGGTAAAAAGTCACGATAAGTCTCAGCTCATTCGAACGACAAGGGACGGAAGACGGACCATCGACGTTGTCCTCCCCAAACTGGACTTTACGGTTCTACCGTACTATCCCAAACTTTCATTATCAGTACTAAGTGGTAGAGAGGAATGTACTACTTGATTTTTCGGTTAATAATCTGAGAAAGGATCATTGTACTTATTGTTACTAGTAAAGTCCAGACCAGTCATCACTGATCCGAAGGGACTACCGAGTCGACTATTTCTTAGACGGACGTTACGTCCTCTGGGACCAAGTTAAGGACCCAGTCCTTCTAGACGACCCCTTCCCTATCCGATGGGTGAGGTCATAAGGACCCGAAGGGATCACCGAGTCAACCATTTCTTAGACGGACGTTACGTTCTCTGAACCCAAACTAGGGACCCAACCCTCTAGGGGCCCTCTTTCCTTTCCGATGGGTGAGATCATAACACTCGACCTCTTAAGACACCTGGTATACCTCAACGTTTCTCAGCCTCTGTTGACTCTTTTAAAGTGAAAGTGAAAAAAGTGAAGTCATCACTGATGTAGGAACGATGGGAAGGACGGTGTCAGAGCAAGGAGAAAGTAGAAAGTGTATATTTGGGGTCTAGTCTGAGACTTAAACTTTTACTATCGGGTCTCGTATTTTCGATTCCTCCGATCAAGACCCCAGATAAAAAGTTTTCATTGTACTGAATTTAAGGTAAAAGTCGAATAGAATGATATGAAAGAAGATACTGGTATGAGATAAAAGGTCCATGTATATGTATTTGGAAACCAGTGGAAGAGGGAGACTGACCATGTGTAATAAGAAGAGGACAATAAACGGACACTTTTAGGAAAGGTATCGAGTCTAATTAGATTGTACGGGGGTGTTTCATCTAAAATTTGACTAAATCTACATCCAGTCTAAAGTCCTGTGGGTTTCGTGTCCAACGTAATCGTTTCTCATTTAAGTGGGGTTTCATACGTCAACAGGGAAGAGAGGTAAGGAGTGCTTAGGATAGTCGGATAGAAAGAAACGGAAAAGAATGAGGGAACCACGAGTCCTTGAGGGTAGTGATATTTGAACCGTCGGTCTAAACCAAACCATACTAGATCTGAAACTACATCCTTCGAATCGAACCCTCATAACTCTCGTTAAGTGTATGAGGTTAGGTCGAAAAAGTTGTTCAAAGTAACCGTCAATATCCGTGATCGAATTCATTTTAATTTCACCTTGAAACTAAAGGGTAATAAGTAACAAGTAAGTCCTATATTAATGGAACCTTCGGAGTTCCCCTTATCTAATAAATATTCTGTACCAAGCTCGTTAGGACTCGAGAAGACCGGTTTATGTTAAATTATCTTTAGATTTTGAGTAGAATGTCAATTGTATAATGCCTTCGACCGTAGAACGAGAAGGAGTAGACGGAGGAGAGAGTTACACCTACCACACACTCCATGTGACTCAGAGTTCCAGGTAAGGATAATTATAAGAAGAAAGAAATAATGGACGGTGATGGTACACCGACTCACCGATTTCATGGAAGGGTAAGAACAAAGACTGAGACGCAAAAGATACTGAAAAGGAAACTGAGACTTGGTATGTAAAGAAATCTTTCTCTTTGAACGAGGTGGGAGTAGGTGGGGACCCCAGAAGGGACCACCGAGTCTACCATTTCGCAGACGGATGTTACGCCCTCTAGGTCTAAGCTAGGGACCCAACCCTTCTAGGAGACCTCTTCCTTTACCGCGGGGTGAGGTCATGAGAACGGACCTTTTAGGGCACCTACCTCCTCGGACCATCCCATGTCAGATACGCCAGCGTTTCTCGACCTGTGCCGACTCGCTGAAGCGAAGTGTAGGTGGGGTCCTGTGTGTACCTGATGTGTTTTTGCGAGATAAGGTTGGAGGACGAAGAAAGGAAGTACCGTTAATGACATCGACTGTAAAAAGAGCAACACTCAGACAAACGAACAGCAAAGAGTCGGAAGGGGTGACCGTGTATTCGAGGTTCTACCGTCCTCCACTCAGGGTAGAATAGTGGAGACGTTGATCTCGGAGGTGTCGTTACGGAGTCCATCTATTCCTCGTGTTATTACTAGTTATGTAAAAGTGGACCACAGACCGTAGGTCTCGGCACGTCACCCGTCGGTGTCTATACAGTGAGTATCAGTAAAACGTCCGTTTATTCTAAAAGGGACCACAAAGGAAAGAATAACGAGATCTCTACAACCTATGTGAAGTAAGAAAAGATTTGACACTATAAAAAGTAATTAATGTGCATGTCACAACATATCGGTAGGAGTGGTAGAGGTTTTAGGAAACTGGGTTTGTCTTTGAGAATTAACAATTTGTTGTTAAAGGGTAAGGGGAAAGGGACAGGAACCATTGGTGATTAGATGAAAGACAGAGAAAGTTATCCCGATAAGATCTAAAAAGTATATTCGTCTTAGTGTGTTGTAAACTGAAAAACATAGATCAAATAAAGAGAATTACAAAAATTCAAAGTAGGTACAACATCGTATGTAGTTTTGAAGTAAAAATACCGACTCATTGTAATGTAACCTACGTATATAAAGTGTAAACAAATAGGTAAGTGAACCGGTACCTGTGAACTCAACAAATGTGGAAAACCAATAACATTCTATTACTAAAATGTTTACAACGACACGTTTATAGAAACTCAGGCAAAAGTAACGAAGTCGATGTATGGATTTTTACCTTATAAACCCAGTATACCTTTGAGACGTAAATTGGAAAACTCCATGGTAGTTTGACAAAAGGTACCTCCAACGTGGTAACATGTAAGACCACCCACATTAAAGTAAACAAAAAAAGGAAATTGACTATAACACTCCTCCTCTACCTAATCTGTTTTCGAATTATGTAAAAGAGTATATATACAGATTTTAACGGTTCGTCAATCTGTTTCTCTTTATAACGGTGAATACCGTAAACTTAGCCACCGTCAATGTTCGTCTTGATACTTTTTGTCGACTCCATAAATTTTAGATAAAATTCGTCCTTGAGTCATCGACTTTATAGGTAAGTGTCCTCTATGTATATATATACGGACGCACGATCCAACGAAGTCAGTACAGGTTAAGAAACTGGGGTACCTGACATCGGGTAGTCCGAAGAGACAGGTACCTTAAGAGGTCCGTTCTTATGACCTCATCCATCTGTAAGGGAGGAGGTCCCCTATAAGGGTTGGGTCCCTAGCTTGGATGTAGAGAATACAGAGGATGTAACTATCTGTCCACCCAAGAAATGGTGATCACGATAGACCCCCTCATATGTGTGTGTGTGTGTGTGTGTGTGTGTGTCGTCTTGTAAAATGAAGTCAAATTTTATTTTCAAGATTCGGGTCTCTATTTAGGTGTGTGTATACCTGTGGAATAGAAACTGTTTCCTCCGTTCTTATATGTTACCTCATTTCTGTTAGAGAAATTGTTCACCACGACCCTTTTGACCAGTTGGTGAACATTTTCTTACTTTGATCTAGTGAAAGATTGTGG